>JAWZYV010008562.1:0-247921 GCA_038373885.1 Cheiracanthium punctorium
TAATAGTACGAATTGAAAAGAAGATTTATAACGTGTAAATTTTAAGAAATAGGTCTTTGATTAGAGATCCTTTTCTTTTCCAGACTGTAGCCGAAATGTTCACTGTTGCTTCAACACGTTTTTAATAGTGAATTATTAGAGGTACGGAAATTTCGTTAATAATAAACAGAAATTTCGCAGACAAAAAACATGAAATTTGGAAATTTCGCATAAATTACTCATAAAACAATTTTTATACACTTAAAATTTTTAATCAGCGTTAATTAAAAGCTACATTATAATTTCATTGGGCGGCTTTCGAGTGTCGTTCTTCTGTCAGCAAGGGCTGCATTGTAATTACTAAAAAACTGTTCTGCGTCTACGTTATTAGTTGGGATCAAAATCCTCTGTAAATCTGCTTCAGCAAAGATCGGAAAGGAGCATACATTAGATCTCTGTATGCTCATAACATTGGGATTTTCATTCCTACTTACTGATTGCAACGTTAGACGATAAAAGTGAGTGTGCCCTTTTTTGACGGCAGCTGGCTGTGCTCGCGCACAGCCAGCTGCCGTCAAAAAAGGGCCTCTAGATCTGTGGCACGCGATGAACGTTTCGATCGTCCGCCATCTTGCTGGTATTTAAGTCGAGCGATGGCAACGGCTGCTCTTTTTTTCAGCATTGGGCACTCTATCCAGCTGTTCGCGCATTCTTCCATTTTCCAGCAGGTGTCAGTGCTGTGAAAAATAATCGTGACCATTTTTTGACGGGAAATGACGTGCTTAAAAAGTAAAGGATTCTCGTGGAGCTATGCCACTCGCAACTATTTTTATAGAAATGAAATCTATTCTTTGTGACTGGCAACAGTCAAAACGTCAGAGTTGGTGTTCCCAGAGCGGGAACACTGCGCTTTAAAGGGTTAAGGTGGTCATTCTTGCAGCTACAGATGAGCAAAATAATTGAAAAATGTGAAAGTAGGCTTCATTTGTCACATTTATTTTCAAGTGAAAAAAAAAAAATTATTGAAAGTGTTTTCGGATGCGGTTTTCAGCATTGTGTTGATTCGAATTCCCTGACTGTAGCTGTTGGATAGTTGCTTTCAGGCCTTCTAATTTGTTCTATATATGGTGAGCAAATAGGTAACTTGAATCTTCTAATTCGTAAATTAATTTCATTAATGTCGGGCTCGGCTCATATGCAGCTTATTTGAATCTTGAGTTTACGTGTGAAAGATTCTTTAATGTTTTTTTTTCCTTAAAAAACAAGAATAACAATAACAAAAAAAGCTGTATTTTGCACCCATTTACAAAATTAAAAAAATTTCGAATAAATTCGCGCCTGTTTACAGATTTCTTATATTTCGCAAACATGAAAATTCCGTACCTTTACATATATTGTATAAGCGCTTTGCTTAAGCCGCAATTGATGCATGTAAATATTTTATGAATTTAGTTTACAGAACTTTTCGAAGACTGTGAGCTCAATACATCCAAAAGCATTTGGAAACCAGGGCACATTATAAGTTGTTGGGAAGTAGTACCGATTTTAACCTTATACCTCAATTTTTATTTGTTTTGAACGGACTTACTTTTATGTCCCGTTAAAGAAAAACCCATTAATCATGTATGAACTTGCTTACCATAATATTTCTCTTACGAATATTTTTGAAGTTTCGTGGTAATTTGGGCCTTTCTTTTTTTTTTTCCTTCTCTTTTTTTTCTTTTTTTTTTTTTCTTTCTTTTCAGCTTTGCCTTTGTTACAAAACGCTGCTAGGCTACGTGCGTGCATGTGTATGCATATTCCAAATGGGACAGTTTTTAAAAGTCCATGATTAATACCTCTTTGTTTTTAGGGCGAGAGGAATGTTGCCAAAGGAAAAAAGATAATTATGACTTCTGACAAAGTTTTTTTTGGGGCGAAAATCACTTACAAATAAAATATTTGCCGATGAATTGTAGCAATAACTTGTTTGTTTCAAACTTAAGATTTAGGTGATAGAAGTTTTTGCTTTGTTGTAACTTTTGTTTTGTTACTTTATCTTTTATTGGTTTAGTTTTTCTGTTAATACCAACCCCCCCTTTTTTTGGGTGGGATCAATCAGGGGTTTTTTCCAGGGAGATAGGTATAGATAGATAAGTTGAGGGCCGGAGCAACACCTCCTACGTATAGAAAGCGTAACAACTCTAGCTTTGACGTCATCACTAGGCCTACGAAACTGACGTCTTCGCAGTTTTATTTTCACAAAGTAAAACTATTTAAAATTTCTGGTGAATGCTACAAATATTACAAAATATCTTAAATTAAACATTAAAATTAAAATACCTTTATCATGCAAAAGTATCCATTATAATCTATTTCTCCTCATATGATCTAATTAGCTATAGTTAAAAACTGACATTTTGTCGTAAAATTATATTTTTTATCAAATTATTAAAATATTGTTATTCATGGGTAAATTCACCAGAAATTTTTAGTAGTATTTATTTTGAGAAAATAAAACTTTTAAATTTAGGCCTAATGATGACGTCAAAGCTTAGTGACGTAGGAGTCTTTCTATATCTAGGAGGCCTTAGCCCGTGACGGGTTAGCTTTTGTCCCTTTTCTTTTTTTCTTTCTTTCTTCTTTCTTAAGCCCGTATCACACCTTCTCCTACGTTCAATCTTCAATTCAATCAACGATTTCGTTCAACTTGTTCGACTTTTTCACTCAACTAGTATGACTGGAAAAGGGGATGAGCGAATCGGTGATGTCACCGCAGCCTCTCCATTTGCTTGCCCGTGATTGGTCTGTCGGAGAAGTTGAGCAAGTCGAATGAAATACTCAGTTTTTCCAGGACCGGCTCGGAAAATTTGCGGATGTTGAACATACATATCGTACAAGGCTTTTCAGCCAACTGCTGTGGAAAACAGTCGAACGGAAGTGTTGTCTCAATTGAAGATCGAGAAGGTATGTTGTTGTTGATGTCGTGTCCATGGATAAACCATGGAAAGAGGGGTGCCAGTGCCCCCGAGGGGTTTGGACTTCTACTTGTTGGTCCCTAATTTTGAACCGATTCCAGATGAGGGACCAATCACCACATGAAATCGGCACCCCCAGAGGTATCGTTTAACAACTTGGAGGACTTTGGAGCCACGACGGATTTTACGTGCACCAGCTCCCATTAGCGTACACGGTTCCACAACAGACGAGCCGAGAGGGAGATGACCCTCCCAAGCACTGGCCAGGCCGGATGCTGCTTCACTTGCCGTGTTCTTATGGAAACGGAGTTTAGCGCCCAGACCACTGCGGGACATCGAGAAGGTATGAAATGGGCATTACGTGACGTAGTGGGGTTATTTCCTGTAGTAGTTTGTAGTTCTTAATTTTTAACCGTTTGTTAAGATAAACGCTGCTACATTTGATTATGCATATTTCTTGGCAAAAAATTGGTTGAAAATATATTTATATATACAGTGTTGTAAAAAAGGTAGCAAAATTTGTAGATGTCACCAGTCTTTGTGATAGACGACCGTCTTGTCTAGTGGTGAACGCTATTGCATTTAATCAAAAATTTCTCAGCTCAAATCCCGGTCCCGGTAGAGTCGAATCCGCTTAGTGGAGCATCGGTTAAGGGAATATCTCCCTTATTGTAATAAAATTTCAATGTACGAGACCGTAATAATTAGTCACTGTAAACACGTATAATAGAATTTCCCGCTTATCAGAATAATTTTTCAGAGCAAATTGCGTATTGCATTAAACGGGGTTGACTGTGTATGTTTGACTTTGTCCGGGTTCCATGATTCGCTGGTCCACAAAAAAATATTTTTAGAAATAATTGAGTTTTAAATTTTTAATTTTTTTTAATTTTTTCAGTATTAGTGTAAATTAATAAAATTTTATTTACTACACAATAAATATTTAATCAGTTTATATTTGTGTAATAAATACAATTAAAACTCTCAAGTCAGTATTAAAATGTGGTTATTTTGAAACTATTAATTTGTTCGGGCTAGGCAATTGTCTAAAAGAGTATTGTAAGCTTTC
The DNA here is from genome assembly GCA_038373885.1 of Cheiracanthium punctorium. NCBI lineage: Eukaryota > Metazoa > Arthropoda > Arachnida > Araneae > Cheiracanthiidae > Cheiracanthium > Cheiracanthium punctorium. The sequence continues at coordinate 4,006 of JAWZYV010008562.1, forward strand.
AGTTTCTTCTATCAGACATATTTTGCTCACTAAACAAATAAGTGGGGCTCCTTTAATTGCAGTTCCTCATCGAAACTTATTTGGAAAGTCAAATATAAAAATTCCAGCATATGTGTAGGAACAAGAGAGAACTGAACTAGAAAGTTGGTTAAAATTCAGCAGACAGTGACTAATTCAAGTATCTGAGCTGACTAACGGAAGGGAAATTAAAAATTAATGTTGCGACGGTAAAATAACTTTTCTTTTTTGCCTTTCTCCAATTAAGGGATTAAACGTTATTTACTTTTGTCTTAAAGAGGTTTTGACATCATCAGGCATTGTATACATTTCTATAGTAAATGGTACTTGTTTAGAAACTTTAGAAGAGAGGGAGGGGAGAATAAATTATGTGAAACTCTCTTATCGATTATAAAACACTTTCTAACACGAGCATCTTTTTTATTTTTTTCGCCAAATTTGTCGATTATATTGTCGCCAAACTTGGCGAGAATGCGAAGAGAACCTCAAAAATTTCCGAAAATCGCTAAAAATCGGGTAACTGATAGATTCTGAGTTTAGAAGTCGCTTAAGCCCTTGGGGATGGATGCGAGGCGAAAAATAGTCCTGTCTCGCCTCGCAAAATAGCCTAAGAGCTTTGTCTAATCTCGCAAAAAAACTATAAATCTTTACTCGTCTTGCAAAAATTATTGCCGCATCTATCCATAAGGCCTTCTTCATACCGTTTTACACAGCTAAATAAAATTGCAAGTTTATCGATTGAACGATGTGTACCAGCAAGCATAAGTACTGCAAAAAGTTCTGTTTTGGAGTGGTACGACGCAGAATCGTCACATCTCTGTGCTTTTACAGGTATATATTAAAGGCTAATTTTAATCTCTCGGAAAATACCAAACTATGTAATCTCGAGAAGCTATTTAGAAACGCACGAATTGCGAATATGACGTAAATTTGTGATGGCAAAGTTTATATGAATCTAGCGCAGTTTTTAATTTATGGCTTCACATTTTAGGCTGCCGCTAAAAAACCGTAGTTATATAATTGAGTTAGTTAGATCCACAAATTTTTTCCAGGTTTTTCTAAAAATGGCTTATTTTTCTGAATTTCAAGATTTAATTTTGTGAATTTTAACGCTTATTTTTGTGAATGTTCATACCACTTTTTAATAAAAGTCACTTTTTCTGCTAAAATAATTGACAAAAACAGATTAAAATGTAAGGTAAAATGCCAGTGAAGCACTGGTTTAATCGATTGTAATTTTTTGAAGGGATCGTTTCAATCGATTGTAACTTTGTGAAGAGGCCACAAAATGGACCCAATTTTCGTCTGCATCAAGCCTTGTTAGTTCACCTGGAAAAAAAAAAAAGAAAAGAAAATCCTCCATCGTTAAGTGATCTTCAGAAACCCAATGATTTAACGAGAGATGATGTGTATCATTACCATATAGTTACGCTGATCCCTGACTCATTCCAGGTAACCTCTTGAATTTAAGCATTTTACCGCTATCACTCCAAGAAGATTAAAAAGTTGAAAAAGATTAAAGAGCGTAATAACATCTACACCGCTTGTACGATCCGCTTGAAAATTTTCATAATCAGGTATAAAAATATCAAAAGCAATCTGTGCTTCTTTAAATATCTAAAAATATACAGGTTCCCTCATTTTTAAGCAATTTTTTGCAATTTTCAGCTAACTTTTATTTCCGAGAGTAAAAAATCATTTACGTGAAAAGATGAACTGTTGCAATCGATATGACGCCCTATTCATCACTGTCATCCAGCTTTGAAAGGAAAGTGCTTTTCCAATTCCTTAAAAATAGTTTTTCCAGATTACGTAGTTTAATTTTTTTTTCACCAATAAAACGTCTGCATGGATATAAGAATGGCTGTGTACACAAAACGAAATCTTTCGAATGACAAAAATTTCCGCGCGTTCCCAGAAAAGCATGAAATTCGATTTCGGTATATAATAAAAACTGAATATATGAACTTGTTTATTTGTTTATTTGAGAAGATGAACTATTTTGAGTGTAAACATATTTTCCTCAAACTTTTTTTTTTTTTTCTAGCACCCGTTGTAATTGCCTCCACAACAGGCTTTGACTTCTAGTTTTAGAATATCAATTAATTTACCTTTCTCAACAGGACGAGTTTCGAATGTTTCTCGATACAAAAGCGTTCCAGATAAATTAACGACAGAATCGAGCGTTGTTCAGACTCGTCAGACAGTTGCTAATTCAATTATCACTGGCTGAAGAAGGAATTAAAAATGAATGTTCAGCTCACGGCAAAACGGTTTTCATAGCTTCCGTGCGCTGCTGCGTTTAATAAAGTAAATAGACATCACCTGCTTGGTTCGTTGGAGCTCCATTTAAAATGATGGATGGTTAAGTTTTAAATATTTAATTGGTCTACAATAATGTGGTGACTGATTACTTTCAGAACGTGACAGTGGGCATTAAGGCGTAAAATTAATCTTTACGAAGAAATCAGTTTGCAATTTAAAATATATCGTCAGGAATATAGAAAATAATCGGAATTTTGAGCTTAAAATTTTTGATTATTTTTTTTGACGTTATTCAATTTCGTTTCTCTTAACAGGATGAATTTCGAACGTTCTAATTTCGAGAGGGGCCCGGGCCCCTATCATCCACCTCCGGGCTACGTCCCTGCTTGACAACTTTTTAGATAAATTATTAACAAAATCGCGTCAACTCAGTAGACAGCATTTAAAGCGACTGATAACAGCAATGGGACAAAGATTCCAATTGGTTAGTGCGATATGACGTAACAAAACGTCACAGATACCCAGTGTGACTTTCATGATAATAATTACTTGTATAATAAGTAATATACGGCTGTAATTATAAAATAAACAATAATAGAAGAATCTGGTGCTTTAATATCACTAATTAACCATACAATTTATATAAAAATCGGTGTGTTTAAAAGAAAAGCGATCTGCAGCCAATCAGATTTCTCCCGTTCCTGTTTCTAGACGCCAGTGTAGACATCAACTAATTCGATTAACAGACTGAAGGAAGAATTAAAAATGAATGCACCCGACTATCGGACTCTCATCGGTTTCATGCGCTGCTACTTAGCTGCTATAGCTTTTTAAAGAGGAAATGGCCATCATCTTCATGGTTTGTTAGAACTCTAGTTAAAATGATATATGATTTAAGTTTTAAATATCTAATTATTCTGAACAAAATTATCCACAATGACTGATTATGTTTTTAACGTGAGAATGGATATTAAGGAATTATATTAATTAGTTTGAAATATAAATTCATTACCAGAAATGTGTCTTTAATTGAAATGGTGATTATTTATTTTGGAGTCATTCAATTTCCGTTCTAGAACAGAATGAGTTTCGAACGTGCTTCACTGCACAAAAGCGAATCTCGTCTTTCAAAACTCGGCAGACGGTGGCTAATTCTATTATCCCTAACTGACTGAAGAAGAGATTAAAAATGGATGAACCCGATTAAACGGTTTTCATCGCTTTCGTGCGCTGCTTCTGTTTAGTAATGCAAATACACATTACCTGCGTCGTTGGTTAAATGCTCTTGGCATGGTTCCTTGAAATTTGGGTTAAAGTGATAGGTGATTAAGTTTTAAATGTTTGATTGTTCTGTAATTGCCTTTGATGACTGATTACGGTTTTAACGTGATAGTGGATTTCAGACATTAAAATTAATAGTTCCTAATCGATTTGCGTGAGAATTAAAAGTACATCGTCAGGAATGTGAAAGTAATCAACATTTAGAACGTAAAATTTTGATTAGTCTTGGAATAGTTTGCGCAAATTACACCATGTTGCTTTTGAAATGTTCTGGACGTGTATTTATTATCCAGCGGGTTCTACTTATGATATACAAATGGAGTTCAGATGTTATCTGTAAGCTTTTTTGCTAGAAGTATTAAGGGGGGAAAATCCTGCTTAAAAAAATAAAATGTCCAGGGGCGGCCTGACACGGTTAGCGAGGTAAGCATCACTTCGGGGCTCCGCCTTCGAAACTGCGCCATTTCGAACTCAAAAACTGAAAAAAAAAAACCTTGATCTAGAGCATAAGAGTGGGCGTGTTTTTGCGTTTTCAGGGGGGTGCCATGGACACTAGGGTAGCCCCTGAAAATATACTTTAATCTACTTCAAAGTAAACGCCCCCCCCCCGTGTCTAATACGTAAATTTTAGCTGTGTTGTTAATATATGAGGTAAAAAATTTTGTTATAATACCTTAGGTCGTACATTGCAATATTGTTACGAATTTCTGAGGTGATTTACTCGTCCCTGGTTAAATTTCAGTTTAAAATTTATCTTTTATTAAATTTCGTGTTTGGTTACTTTGCGAATCTGTTAATTAGAACGCAAGGTATTGATCTTTGAAATTCCCGTTGTATAAGATAAATTTGGCTAATTCGAAACAAGTAGCGTATATGGTCTTTTATGGTGGGAGATGGTTATAAACAGAATTTTTCTATTAAAAATTTATGGGCTTTTCTTATTTTATTTCCTACTTGCTTTTTCAATAGCAAAGGAAGGAAACCAACGCTACGAAAAGTAACAATAAGGACTGAAAAGAAAAAGAGCTGTGTTAAGTTTTCATTTCACATGAGCAGAAAATTTCTATTCGAATTATTTTCACTTCGGTTTTCATCTTTTAAATCAAATTTCAGTGTATTGAAGGCATATAACTATTGCTACAACATTTAAATATTAGTACAAAATTTAAGGGGAGGTAGGGCACATCATAAGGAATCAGAATCGCATTGGAATGCCAGGCCATAAAATCCATTTTCAATTCTCAGTTTCAGTCACGTTTTTTTTGTGAAAGATACGTTAATTTTTGATAAACAATCATCGGAAAGCTCCCTATTAATTCGGCACTGGCTCCAAAGTGATTATTAATTGTTACATAGAGAGGTCGTTTTCGACCCTACATTGCTATGTGATTCTTATTCCTTATTATGTGCCTTATCTCCCCTTTTAATTTTATTTTGCTTGCTTGGTATTTTCAGCACTTCGAACGAAGACGGCTTCGCAGACAGACAAATTAAAAATAGAAACACCTGGAAACCGAAGCTATCGGTCAAAATTAGACAGCTCGGTTTTCAATATCCAATCGTCTGTTCTTAAAATAAAATCGATAATCGTTACGCCCCATGGGAATTCCTTTCTGGCACGGGGCATCAATTAAGGCACCTGCACATGATTCCCTTTCAAGGTGAAATTAAAAAACAGGAAAATTACAGACTTCTATTGCCAAGCCCAAACCCCCGCTGGAATTAACCGTCGATATCCTTTGATAATGATTAGTACATGGATAGCGATCGAAAAATGTGTATTTTGGGTGAAAATTCTTGAAGGTCATTTTGCTTGCGACGTGCTGTTCGAATTTTACCCTGAAACGAGAAAATCGAATTAGACGCTTCCAGTTACAAGCAAATGAATTGGAAGTGCCACGGATAAAAGTTGCCAATTGAATATGAAAATTAGAAATTTTATTTTTACGTGTAATGCCCTTAAAAAATATCCGAAAGAAAAAACTTTCTGGGAACTCTCTTCTTTTTGGGCCCCACAATATCAGAGTACATAAAGACAGTGAAAATGGTAGATCTGGAGTTTTGGGAGGTTTTCTCCAGATGTAACTTAAAAACACGTTAGAACCCCCTAAAATAATCCTCCGTCCAAGGCACCCCTCTTTAGCAGATAGCCCTCGAGTAACTTTGCCCTAATATACAATACAATACTCTTATTTTGGAACTGCCGTAAGATATGTAAACTTAGGATTACTAGGGAATGCAATCCCGCACTGTTTTTCGTCCTGCGGGATTTCGGGATTGAGATTCTTTGATCCCGCGGGATTGACATTTTACTTAGTTAAGACTTTTTATCGGACAGAGAAAAGATGATTCAACAGATTCAACATTTTCAACAGAGAAAAGAAGAAAAAAGTAAGATTTTAAGCACTATGAAGTTTAATAATAATAATTAATCTTATTATTAATGCATTAACTTAGAAATATGAAAATTATAATCATGATATTCAGAATAATATACTAAGTTATATCTTATGTTTGCTGCTAAAAGTGAGGAATGTACAATTTATAGATATGTTAACATACTTGCGTTATTTTCTTAGTTGCTGAAAAAATAACGTACAAAATCGAACAAATCCAATGAACCATTTCCTAATCTAGATTTAATTTTAGTAAAATAATTAAAAGTGGAAATTATAAAAAAAAAATTAAAAACTAAAATAAAAACTTTTTATAATTAATTCGTGATGTTCGCTAAGAGATAAGTAGTATGAAATATTTCAGTTCATTTGGAGAATGGGAACTTAACGAAAAATTTATATTACAATGTTTAGATTTAGATGTTCGATTCAGACTCCCATTGGAAGATGATTTAAAAAATAAAACTTTAATTTAAAATTTGTAATTATTGATTCGTTTATTGTTAGATGAGAGACATAAATATGCAAAATTTTTCGGTTTGTTGATTGGGAAAGCAGCGTGAAACTGTAATTAAAAAAAATTATTTCTCTGTCAAGGATCGTAATTAGGATCGTAATCCCGCGGGACTAGTCCCACAAACATTTGTGCGGGATCCTGCAAGATCGGGATTGCATTCCCTAAGGATTACTTACTGTTTAGTTCGTAGTAAGGCGCTCGTTGAAAAACACTTTAATACACGCTTAATAAGCACGTTAACAAAGACTTTTGATTCTAGGAAATGATTGTTAACACAATGTGCTATTAATATTAATTATTAATATATTACACAATGTATTGTTAATTCATATTGTCCTGACAAATATACTTATAATATACTTATCATCTGTATTAATCTGTTCTTTAAATGCTGAGTTTAAATATTAAAATCCTCCATGATTCAGGAGAAAAAGTATTTTATTTATTTTAATCTCGTAAAAATATCAAAGTGTCATCTCGAAGAGCTATTTAGAATCGCAAAGATTGGAATAGGACATGAAGTTTGTCGCAGAGTCTACAAATCTTACGCAATTTCGAATTTATAGCGTCACGGTTTTGGCTGCCGTGAAAGAAACCAAGTGCGTCTCCGGGGGGTTGCTGAGGGGGCTGCAGCACCCCCCCCGAAATCTGACCCTTTACTTAGCTTATAATTTGATAGTTAGCTTACAATTGAAACTTAGCTCACAATTTGTTACACAGCGCCCCCCCCCATCCCGAAATAAAATCCTGCCTACGTCAATGAAAGAAACCCAGTCTAATTGAGTGATTCATCTGGTTATTTCACGCATTTTGTTATATTCATTGTTTCTGGTCGGACACCTTACAACTAAATAAATGATAAGTAATCCTTCATTAATGTATCTCGCATTAGTTTAAACAAAAGAGACTACCTGAATGTTCTTTTTTATCCCAGTCCCAGTGAATTATTCTAAATTACTCAGTGCCATTTCGCTAGACGCTTTCTGAAATGGTTTAATAATGGTTCCTTAAACTTCCTAACCAGAGTACAAAAATAAACAAACGCGAGTAAATGTTTGAGTTATAGTTAAATTCAGTTATTCGCTCTGCTTTCCCTCCATTTACTTCGTTAGCGAGCATTTTAAGCGGATGTGCAACGCATTAAAACACCTGCTGTTACAGGATTTGATTTCCGCAGACGTGTTAATAGAATTTCAAGATTTTGGAAAATTCACTATCCATGTTGTGCATCGTATTTCTCCCATGCTTACTTATGATGGTTACGCTATTATCAGACAATGCGCATTACAATGGATATTTCAAAAAGCACTCATAAAGATGTTTGTTACATTGCAGGAAGCACATGCGTTTAAAGCACACATATCCGTGTGTGCTGTTTTAGTTTTGGGAAGCCCCTACGAAATAAGTAGAGTGAAACTTCTAGGAAGCGACCACCCTCCTTTCCTCGAAAAATCGGTCGTTAAGAGAGGTGGTCACTCAGAGGAGTGCAGTCTGTCAATTATATTGATCTATCGGATGTTTAAAATTTCAACTTACATAATCTAAGATAGAATATATATATATTTTTGAAACATTACAAACTATTTTCTTTTTTGAGGGCGGCTGTCCGTAGTTGTTATGTCGGTATAGATTTTTAAATTTGTAAACTGTATTATTAAATCTTGCAAACTTAATTTAAAAACTGTATGCTTAAATCTTGAAAACTAAATTTAAAAACTGTACGATTAAATCTTACAAACTATATTTAAAAACTGTAGGATTAAATCTTGCAAACTATATTTAGAAGCTGTATAATTAAATCTTACAAACTAAATTTAAAACTGTATGATTAAATCTTACGCATTATATTTAAAAATTGTATGATTAAATCCTACAAATTATATTTAAAAATTGTATGATTAAATCCTACAAATCATATTTTAAAATTGTATGATTAAATATTACAAACTATAATTAAAAACTTCATGATTAAATATTACAAACTATAATTAAAAACTGTATGATTAAATATTACAAACTATAATTAAAAACTGTATGATTAAATCTTACACACTATATTCAAAAACTGTATTATTAAATCTTACAAACTAAAATCTGGAAATTTTGCGTCTGGGGACAAAACCCCAAATTTTTCTGTAAATGTAACCTGAAATCCACAAACTAGATATAGATTCTAAAACGTCTCAACAAGTGCATTTTTGATTAAGGGTTCCAGCATTTGGTTACATAATTGACAGACTGTATAAACATTTGATAGCCAGGGAAACACGCTTAAAAATATTATTTGTTTTGTCATTTATGAAACTGTTTACTAATCTATATAAATAAAATTAGACTTTTGTCTGTACATTTCTTGGAATTCAAAAATTTTGCGATTTCTATCCGTTTCAAACATCCGGGAATCCGATGCGACCCTCAAAAAAAAGTTTGTCTGTCTGTCATTCTGTCGTTCTGTCATTCTGTCCGTGACGCTTTTTCTGTTTAAGCATCACGTAAAAACGGCTGAAGCGAATGATATGAAATTGGGTGTCATGATAGGTGGTCACTCAACTTAAAACATAGGCGTCGAATTTTAAAAAAATATTGATTGGATTTTGAGATTTTGCGAAAATCATTACAAACTGCGTAAATTTGTGTTCAAGCATTACGTAAAAACGACTGAAGCGAATGATACGAAATTGGTTGTCATGATAGGTGGTCACTCAACTTAAAACATAGGCGTCCAATTTAAAAAAAATCTTGATTGGATTTTGAGATTTTGTGAAAATCCTGTCAAACTGCGTAAATTTGTGTTCGAGCATCACGTAAAAACGACTGAAGCGAATGATATGAAATTGGGTGTCATGATAGGTGGTCACTCAACTTAAATCATAGGCGTCCAAATTTTTAAAAATTTTCATTAGATTTTCAGACTTTGCGAAAATCGTTTCAAACTGCGTAAATTTGTGTTCGCACATCACGTAATAACTGGAAAGGTGAAAAAATGATATTTGGTGAAATGATAGGTGGTCACTCACCTTAAACTATAAGCATCTAATTTAAAAAATCGATCCGATTTCGAGATTTTGCGAAAATCGTTTAAAACTGATTGAATCTTTTCCCGCATTACGTAATAACGACTAAAGCGAATGATATGAAATTTGGTCACATGATAGATGGTTGCTCAACATAAACTATAGGTATCCAATTTTTTAAACATTTTCATTAGATTTTGAGATTTTGTGAAAATTCTCTCAAAATACGTTTACATTTCTTCAAACATCACGTAATAACCACTAATAAGAATGATACGAAATTTAGTGATATGATAGGTAGTTGCTAATCTTAATTTATAGGCGTTGAATTTTTAAAATATTTTGATTACATTTGGAGATTTTGCGAAAATCGTTTTAAAATGCTGAAATTTTGTTCCAGCATCACGAAATAAAAACTGCAGGGAATGAAACGAAATTGGGTGACATGATAATTTGTCACTCAACTTAAATTCTAGGCTTCCAATTTTTCAAAGATGTTGATTAGATTTTGAGATTTTGCGAAAATTATTTCTATATTCGTAAATATTCGTTCGCGCATCACATAATTACGACTAAAGCGAATGAAATGATATTACTTAGTGACTCTCTTAACCTGTAATATTTTAACAATACATAAAAATTATAACTTCGCTTTCTTTACTTTGGCAACATACTCCATCCATTCTGTGTACTCCTACAATGCTGACGAAAGTTCTTGCTTTTTGGAAATTTGCATGCAAAAATATTTTAAAAATATAATAAAGTATTTAGAAATTTTGGCTTTTTCCTCTTTGCATAAGTACTCCACTCACTACTTTATTGCTTACATCTGACAAAAGGGCATTTATCCTGATATTTTTCATGCATCCCGAATTCGCCACAATCCTACTATTATTATAAATGTCAATGTTTGTATGTATGTTTATTACTTACTCTTTCAGGCTGAAACGGTTACACGGATTTGGATGAAATTTGGAATACAGTTAAAGTCCTGGATTAACATATAGGCTACTTTTTATCGCGCAAAAAAAAATACATTGTTACAATAATATTAAAAAACCATCTTTTATCAAAAAAAAAAGCATACAATTGAGTTTTCATTTTACGAGGCGCAAACTTATAAAATACGCAGTTTTTAATAAATAAAATCATTTTATCGTCTGCTATCCCTGTATAAATAATACACTTCAAAAAGTTTTTCCTACTGACGAGGATTTATAAGCGGACTTCCAGACAAGCACTCAAATCCGAAATACATGTTATATAAACAAATTTAAAAAAAGTTTTTAAAACTTTCTTTCAGTTCGAATTGTGCATTTTTCTACGCAGCTTTTTCCCACCTATTTCTAATGTATTGCATCCAGAAAAAGAATGTTAGAAATATCAATTTTAATTTTGTTTAATCACACTCATGAATAATGATATACTTCCCAACTTAATGGAATAAGGAAAAGAAAATAGGGAAGACAAATGGATTATAATACGCTTTTAAAATATAGCACTTTAGTGCATCTTTAAAATCTGAAAGTGTTTCAGATTTTCTTACTCCTTTTTCCCTTTCAGTTTTTTGATAAAGACCAAGATATCCAGAAGCTCTTTAGAATTAATATAGGACGAAAATTATTTGTTCCTGTTATTAGGTTTTTATCATTTAACCATCTTATTTTTGTAACTAGGGGCGGCCCGACGTGGTAAGCATCTCATCGGGTCGCCGGCTTCGACGGGGCGTCATTTCGAACGCCAAAACTAAGTAGAGCATAAAAAGGGCGTCTTTTTTGCATTAGCAGGGGGCGCCACTTACCCTAGGGCCGCTCCTGTTTGTAACCAATTTTAAAATTCATTCAGTATCTGAGAGATTTCAGTGCCAAGGAAGCCAGTGAGGAACAGGAATCTCTCCGAACAAGATTGATTAAGATGGCGAAACAATTGGTCACGGGAGGTGGCTAGTATTAAATATAAAAAAACTTACGTAACACGTGGTGCAATTTTATGCAATATCTAAGAAACGACTTTAATATAGTTTAAAAAACCAAAAAACACGCTTTAGTGATAAATTGAACAAACTAAAAAGCGAAAAATAATTCTTAATATAGAAATAAATTAATGAACGAAAAATAGTATTATTGTGAAAAAATCGTGGGGCGCTTTGTGCTATATTTTTTGTATCATTTTTGTACTAATCGTACCGATTGAATATTCTCAAGAACTGATAAATGGAGCTCCCCACGCTTTTTCACAATAATACTATTTTTCGTTCATTAATTTATTTCTATATTAAGAATTATTTTTCGCTTTTTAGTTTGTTCAATTTATCACTAAAGCGTGTTTTTTGGTTTTTTAAACTATATTTTTATTTTTCACTTTTTAGTTCGATTTGCTATAAAAGCGTGTTTTTTAGTTTTTGTTAAACTGTATGTATTTAAAATTTATTTTTAATTTTCGTTATCTCTCATAAGACACTAAGGAACACTAAGTTGGAAAGTACAAACTGTGAGATAATTTATTTTCACTGTGCACCAGTGGCGTAGCCAGGATTTTATTTCGGGGTGGGCTGTGTATCAAATATAAAGCTAAAGTTCAATTATAAGCTAAATATCAAATTGTAAGCTAAGTAAAGGGTCCCATTTCGCGGGAGAGCAGCCCCCTGATTCCCCCCCTCTTGTTACGCCCCTGCTGTGCGTCAAAGTATTAATCAACCTGCAGTTAAATGCTACCTTCTACATTGAAAAGGAAAAATAGGTCTCTAATCAACAAATAAAAGCGTGTTAAAAAGAATGGCCTTAACATGTTCTTGTACTCAACTCTTCCATAATGTGATGGATCACGATATTTTATAAAAATAAAAATATTGCCGTGCCCAGGATTCGAACCTGGGTTATTGCGGCTACAACGCAATGTACTAACCACTATACGATCACGGCCACAGTAAAAAAGGTTTTCTTAAGATTGTCATCTTTGGAAGTGTTTTACTTTCAATCAGGATAAGAAATGAGGAAATTATTTAATCCTGGCGATCCTGATCAGGATAATGAGATAAACTTATAAAACCATTGTATTGTCACCGGTTCTTCATAAATGTACAAAGTTTAAATTAAATCTGACCGTTTAAAGTGTGCCAAATTTGAGTTCAAAGGAGTCGGTTCCAAACATACATACAGGTGAAGCTAATAAATAAAAGCGTGTTAAAATCAGGATAATGGGATAAACTTATCAAATTATTGTATTATCATCGATCCTTGATATATCTACAAAAGTTTAAATTAAATTTGACCGTTTAAAGTGGGTCAAAATCGAGTTCAAAAGAGTCGGTTACAAACATACAAACATACATACAGGTGAAGCTAATAAAAGCGTGTTAAAAAATTCTACAGCCTCAACAACATAAAAAAAAAATGAATAAAACTCTGAACCAAAGTGCTGCCACTTTGGGGGAAAAAATGTTAAATTCAATATTCTCTGTCTAGAAATGCGCGCTCATTTTATTATGCTAGACTACGAGAATCCTTTCAAGCTCGGAACAGCCTGTAAAACACCTCGTATTACGAACTCTTATTTTTGCGCCCTTGTGAATTAATCGAATTTGGAATTTCAGACTCATTTTTCGCCTGCAGGTTGTTTTTTTATAATCCACTGGCAAAGATAAGTGTTCTAGTTTTTATTTTTTTTTTTCAAATTTTCTTTAGCTTATTTTATCTATTTATTTATTTTTGTGATGACGAATTTTTTTTTAATCCTGATTGGAAACGAAGCGAAATATCTTTTAATGCAAAACAAACTCTGCGTGTGTTTACTGAATTTTTAAACTAAATTAGACTAGACGCCTATTGATTGCATTAGTTGTGTTCTTCATATGCATCATTACCCTTTTTATCGAGCTTTGCGAAAATCAATACAAGAAAAATAAGCTGTGAAACTTCATTAAACTTTTAAGTACAGTAAAACCTGCTAGGTTGACCACCCAGTGGTTGCACGTTTTTGTGGTCCACTTATCTAGGGCGGCAATACTTACTTTTTGATTTTCCTATTTTATCATCTACGTACTTATACATTAGTACATGTATGTAGTAAACTGAAAAATTATATAAAAATGACATAAAAATAGGAGTAATATTGCTGATTAGGGTTAAAGATTAAGTACGTATGTGGAAAAAATTCTATTGTTGTGTACTGTTTTTGTTTTTTAGCTGACGGTGTTTTGAAAATCCGTTTAAAGGTTCATTTTCTTAGATGGCGTGTAAAACTAACAAAATACTGTTTGAGTTGCACTAAATTCAGTTATACGCTTACAACTTTACTTTTATTTATTTGTTAGTTTATTAGATCTGCACATTAAGAACACCTGCTAGTATAGGGTTTTGTACTTGGAGCCTAGACCTGTGTTAACCTTTTATATGCCAATGTTCCCAGTTGGGAACATTGGCATATAAAAAAATAAAACTAAAAATTTTATTCATAAAAAAAAACTAAAAATTTTATTCAAAATGAAATTAAGAGATATTTATCAAAAATAATTAAGAGATAAAGTTCAAAGATAACTTGATTTTTTGAAATGGAATTTGCATTTCTATCATGAGTGGGAAGCTGCACAAAAAAAATTTAAAAAATCATGAAAATAGCCATTTTCATACATTTTTATAGATCTGTCTTGATACCCACCCTTCCTTTCAAACTTAATTCCAATCTTTAATTAAATTTAAAAATAAATCTTATTGATTCTTAATACCGTCAACTCCAGTTACAGTGAACACCTCTGGGGACCGGCAATTTTCGTTCGTTCTACTCGAAGTTAACTTAAACCGATATTCCGGTCTCCGGTAACGATAAAACAATACAAAACTAGAAAATAGAATTTTATACAAGTACCGAATGCTTATTAAGTAAATCAAACATAATGGATCGCATTTATGGTTCTAGAACGAGTTGTTAAGTAAAATAAACACAATTAATCGCATTTATGCAAATAATGTACATTCCATTCAGTCGGCGAAAGGTTTTGACGAATTTAACCTGTGATATTGCATTCAGAATGGAAAATGAAATAGCCTAAAGTCAGACAAAATTTCGGCTTTTGGTTCACTTTCAAAAGTACCCTGCTTTTGGTAATGAATGCTTTTAAAGATTAGAATGCATTACAGGAATGGAAAAATTATCACCCCTCCCCTATTGGTAAGTAAGTTAGTCTAGACACTGGCAATTCACCTGTCACCTGGTGCTTCATAATCTCTCTCTCTCTACTCGAATACAAAAGAGACACTTTTCGTTGCAATCGAACAACATTGCCTCTACCTTTCCAGAAATTTGTTAGTTCACTATAACCGATGTCATTTTTCACTAAAACCGAAAAAGGCTATGTACATTTCTAATATAATTGGAACTAAGAAAATGAGTTCACTATAGCCTAAAGTTCACTATATCCGGAGTTGACACTGTAGTTCAATTGTTATTTAAACTAACCATCAGTATACTACGTTTTTAAGAACAATGTGAAAGTACAGTCAAAAATGACCCATGCTTCCAATTGAGAACGCGGTGAAAATTGTATGAAATATCCTCCCTCCCTCATTTAAATTATTATATTTCTCCCTCATTTAATTCAATTAATACGCAATTAATACATCAAACAGCGTCATCAATCAATAATAAACAGCGTCATTCAGCGTCAATCAATTATTAATCAAGTCTTTTGTGACATTTTTAACTTAACGCATTAAAAGACAAAATGACATGTTTTAACTTAACGCATGTTTTAACTTAACATGCGTTAAAAAAGCATTAAAAGACAAAATGACATGTTTTAACTTAACGCATTAAAAGACAAAAAGACATGTTTTAACTTAACGCATTAAAAGACAAAATGTGCAAAAAACTTATTTAAAATATGCCTGGATCTCAATTTGGTCTGTAAAAGCTTAATGGAATTCTGGGGAAAAAAAGGGGGGCGGAGCTCAATCTCTTTTTCGTTGCCATTTTCATTCTTTTTAAACATATTCTGAGATCTGCGGGTATTCTTTTATGCGTAATATTACTTCTGTTGTGCGTAGGGATGCAACGGATATCCAGCAAACATCCTGCATAACTTACAAAAATCGATATATATTTTTTTCTCGGGAAGGGCAAACAGAGGGGAATGCCTTCTCCCCCCCTTTATTTTACATAAAAGTGTCCGGAAAAAAATGAATTAAAGAAAAGAAAGGATGGATTAAAAAAAAAAAAATCATAAATCGAGTTTAAAATCTTTGCAGGTGGAAAAAGACAGAAAAGTGCGATTTAGAAAACTGTCAGATTTTTTTAATTTGACCTAGGTCCGTAGATGAATCTCAAATTTAAAAAGGAGAACTTTCAAATGTGCCATAGGGATATCAAGGGGAACATTCAAATTTATCCCCAAATAATCCACAAAATATACGTCATTTTCTCCGTATAAGATAGTGTTATTTTGCTAACTGATTTAAATGAGGTTAAAAGCAAAAATCAATTACAAATACTATAATCAAGTAAAACATGGAATTAAATAAATAAACACGATTAAACAAATAAAAATGGCTGAAAAAATATTTACATAATACTTAAAGGATCTATAAGGGGGAAAAAATTAAAAAATTCATTGCCATCCTGGGAGCACCCCCCCCCCTCCTTACCCCGTAGTCGAATTACTTGACTGCGGCCCTAGGTAGAGTGTTGGTAACAAAATCTGTTTGTACTGAAAAATGGA
Organism: Cheiracanthium punctorium; assembly: GCA_038373885.1. Taxonomy (NCBI): domain Eukaryota; kingdom Metazoa; phylum Arthropoda; class Arachnida; order Araneae; family Cheiracanthiidae; genus Cheiracanthium; species Cheiracanthium punctorium. Next base: position 20,209 of record JAWZYV010008562.1, read on the forward strand.
AGCCTGGTGACGTTATCTTTTTTTTTTTTTTCCCCTGTAAGGACTGGGGTGCTATTTCGCTCAATACCAGAATTTTGTCTACGCAAGCTTGTCGACAATTTTTGTAGATATGAATTGTCACGGTGAAGAACTTTTCAAATGTGTTTGCCAGATAACGGGGAGGGGGAGGGCTTTAATAAAATGTTGAAAGTCACACAAAGTTTGCAATTTTTGATAATAGATCGCTAAATTGGGTGCCAAATCGCGACAATTTATTATAAGTATATTGCGAGTATAGTTAGAAAATGCCTGGCGAGTATTGCAAAATAGCTTTAGTAGGCGATTTTAATATAGATTTTATTTCCGAAGAAGTGTTTTATAGAACACAGAAGACAAAAATGGTGCACTCATAGCTTATGATAACCTTCCAAATGGTATATATAAAGCTGAAGTATAGTTTGACTATCCCAGGGGAAAATTGTTAAGCAGTTTTGGTAAGCGATTTTAATACAGATTTATATTCCGAAGAATTGTTTTATGGAACAAGGAAGAAAAATTCGACACACTCGTGGATTATGATGCCCATTCCAAACAGCATTTAAAATGGTGAAGTATAATTGGAATATGCCTGCCGAAGATTGTAAAACAGTTTCAGTAGGCGATTTTAAGATAATTTCGATTCCAAAGATGTGTGTTTTATGGAACAAGGAAGAAAAATACGGCACACTCATGAATAATTATACACTTTCCAACGTAATAGAATAAGGAAGAAAAATAAGGAGCACGCATAAATTATTATACGCTTTTAATATATAGCACTTTAGTGGGTATTTAAGATCTTTGTTTCACATTTTCTTCCCCCCCCCCTCCTTTTTTGGGGTCTTCTCGTGCGAAAGAACGATAACCGGAAATTCCCCAAAAGCGGGCCTGTTTTAATGAGCTGGGCAATTAAGTCGATTTCGTCGCTAGAAAGTCGCGTAATGAGTCCATTCGAGTCTGGAAGTTTCTGCTCTATTGCTTAGTTTTAATTATGTGAAATACACTACCTTCTTATTGTAAAATTAATATTTTAAAAAGTTAAAATCATTTTTAATAAAAAATGTTGTCCAGATTATAGAGTGACCCTTGAACAAAACATGTTTAAAAGCCTTTTCAAAATTGCTCGAAGGTGTTTATCTTCTCTCTTGAGACCGCTCTTCAATGAAAAGATAACTGCCTGTACAAATTCAAAGAACTGTTGCATATTTTTCAACCATTCTCCCTCCCCTCCCTTTATTCTGAAAAGATTCATCTGATAATTCTACGATGCAAAATTTCTCAAATGCAGTAGGACGGTGATTTTATTATAATTAGTGCTCTTGTGATTGCGACAGAGAAATTTTGCTTCGTAAAATTATTTAATGTACGTTTTCAGGGTGAGTAGAAAAAGAATATTTAAAACTATTCGATAGTTCGCTTTGAAACTTTGAATTTGTAAAAGCTATTTTCTCCATTAAAAAAAAAATCTTTGCACTTTATTATTATTATTATTATTATTATTATTAATGTGTCATGGTTTCAGGTGTTGCAATATTTCAGTCAATCAATAATAAACAGCGTTATTAATCAAGTCTTTTGTGACATTTTGTGGTGAAGGGGTGCAGCATGTCCGAACGTGCTTGGAAGGTTCGGGGAAATTCTGAACCTCGGGGGAAGTTTTTGCCCCGAGTGTATTTTAAGAAAGGGGGTTAAGGCAGTGATTCACGCAGGTTTCTTCTGCATTAAAACATCAAAAGTGATCGACAACCTTCCCAAAGCGACAGAAAACTAACATTTCTTCGTAATGACTAATCTCAACCAACAATGTTTATTTTTGCATTCAATAAATATGAAGATTTTTTACGCACACACACCCATACATACGTGTACTGTAGACTCTTTCTCAACCGACCTTCGTTTAACCGGATCTCCGCTTTAACCAGCAGTGTTTGATTTAAATAATAATAATAAAAAAAAAAGTTAAAAATAAAAGAAATTTCCTACAACGTCTGACACTGATCTCAGCCTTATCACATACGTATGGCGTAAAACAACTGGGAAAAGGGTTTATGCCATGTACAACTACAAGCATCAGCTTTTTCCATCAGTGTGATACTTTAAAAAGAAAATAACGAAAATGTGCAGTAAGTTGTCGAAGTTTTAGTCTTCAGCAGAAAAAATAAAAATAAAAATAAACAGTGACTCATGTTTTTAAAAACATTCTAATTGTGAAACTTTTGCAATAAACTAAAACACTTCTTATAATGCATTTCCATCAATTAATTATATATATTATCTTTCATTCTTCGCTTTATCTGGATTTTCGCTTAATCGGCTCACCCCCGGTTCCATTTTTGCCGGTTAAGAGAGAGTCCACTGTATATTCAGTACAGTCTCGATAATTCACAGCGGACGGGACCGGGCTTACCTCGAACTATCGAAAATTCGAATGATCGAAATCATAAAATTGAATAAACAAATAAATGTAAATAAAGTATTGTTACGAATTTTCGGGGCGGCCCGCTGCTCTGGGGCTTGAAATGATTTAAAATTCGTATTCTACGCTTCAAATAGATAAATTTTGCTTTTTGTTGCATCGGGGTCGGCCAATTGGAGCCGGAGATGCGGAGGTTTCGCTTTCCCATATGTTTTTCTATGGGCTTCTAGAGGTCTCGAGAAATATTGGTCCTAGAGCTTAGATCTCTTCACTTCTGAGGACTTATTTTTGGCGCCAAATTTGGCGATATTTCGCCAAAAGTCGCCAAGCTTGGCGACTTTTTGGTCGTTCGGCGCGATTTTCCCGGTGGGGCCTGGAAGTTGTTTTTCCTGCATTAAAGGCGCATAATAACCTAACATTTCTCTTCTATGACGTAATCAAAATTCACGCTTTATGTAGAACCCTCGAGAAATTGACTTTTCTGGAAACCTCTTGTACCTCCTGCGTCGGCTATTTATGGAAGCGCACATCGCCCCGGAGTCAGTGCGAGCTGAACGCTCGATGTGTGAATAGCTCTCGGTACGTTTGTTTTGTGTGAATTGATAGTGCTATAGAAGCTGTGTTTTAGCTTGTTTTGTGAAGCTGTTTTCAAAGTGCTGTGTGTAAATTCTTCATTGCTGTGTCTTAAGGGATTGTGTACTATATCCCTTGAATATTTCTACGGAACTTTTGCCTGTGTAAGTGACTTATTTTGGTGTGAGAAATACAGCATTTGTGAGAGCTTCTGATCCAAGCGGATTGTTAAAAGCACGTTATTGCTAGATTGTGCTTGTGAATTGTGTACAGCTGATTGTACTACGAAGATCTAGAAGCAATAAAGTTTGTGTTCCATCCTGACAAGTGACTTTTTACTTGAACTTTTTACACCAACAGGACTTTAGAACGACGAACCCAAGGAGTAGCAGAGTAATTCCGCAACAGTATGTTTGTAATTTGAGTGCATATTTAAATGAAAAATGTACTCGCATACTATTGCATTATTGATGATTAGAACAGGTTAATTGCATCGTAAGATAATAGTTAATTGTTTATTGTGTTAACACGTTGACCTGCTTCCGTGTAACGCACCATCGTCAAAGCCGCATGTCAACAATGCACGGAAATGTCTGTGTGGACCTCTATAAGAATAATATACCCATTATATTTGGGTGGGGTATTTCTAATGGGGCTTCCGGTTGCGACAGATGTTTTAATTTTGTGGTGCAAAATAATTCATTCACATGTTTAGTATATGTGTTGGTCATTATTTGTAAGATAAATTTATTTTTTCACCAGATTCAGATTTATGAGACACCCGAACTATCTAGACTACTCTATAATTCTTGTAATCTCATATAAGCATTCGGACCTCTATTTAACGAACCTCTATTTTACGAATTTGTCCTGAGAACCAAGAACATTTTGAGAATTTCTTCGTAGAAAAACCTCCAACTAGCGAAATTTGTTATCTATTTAACGGAGTTTTTCTTGGAGTTTGACATTTTTTTTTTGTTTTCGCTTTTTCGCCAAGTATTTCAAACTTATTTTGTTCTTTTAACTACATTTCATTTTTATCGGTGACCGTGAACTGGTTTCAATAGGTGTCGTAACTCACTGAGAGTAGTAAAATCGCTGTTTAAAAGCAGACAAAATTAACAGACTTTTTCAGCAGTTAAATTTAAGAATCAAGTGTGCTTGAATTTGATTAGGTCCGATAGTAGCACAGAATGGCAATTGGCAATGTATTCATACTTTAATTATTACAATGAATACGATAATGACATTAAAATTCATTAATGTTATCGTAAAATGATTTACTTAAAATCAAAAAGGCGGTGTAATTTCAGACGTTTTGTTTTACCTTTTTTGTTTATCCTTTGCAGATTTCTTTTTGATAAGTAAAAGAAGAAAAAAAAACGCAAATTGTTATTATTTATTTCTAAAAGGTATGAATAACTATATTTTTTTCAATAATATTTAGTGTCTATAAATGTGAAATAGGTTGTATCCAGCTTAAAGCATTTAAAAGGTAAATCTCTATTCAATGAATTCTCCATAAAGCGAACTTTTTCCGCGATTTAGCGACTTCGTTAAATAGAGGTCCGACTGTGTATAGTTTTAAGAGTCTTTTTTCAAAAGAGTATTTATGAGTCTTTTTTCAAAAGAGTCTTTTATGAGTCTTTATTTATGAGTCTTTTTTCAAAAGAGTATAGGACACACCCATCTGAAGGAGTCCAGTAATACTTTGGTTGGCACACTTTTAGAAAATCGAATCCTTTAATCGTAAAACAGACGTCTGAAAATTCACTATTGCTCTTTTTTTTTTGGGGGGGGGGGGTCTCGACACGATTAGAAATTGAGAGGAAAGCTGTCTATTGAAAACAATCGACTCTAATAGAACATGCGATCGCCATGTAAGATGATTCAATGAAATATCGGATGGTGATTTTTCGAAGGAATAATGGTTACAATGGATGGATTTTCCTATTTTTTTTTATTTTTGTTTAACGGTACTTTTAAGCACCGTCAGTAGATAAAGGGTTGAAACCAGTTTTTTATGGGAGGGGGGGGGGCATGTTATTTTTTGTTTGATACACTCAAAAATTTCGACCCTGATCGCTACATCGAAATGAAGGTTCACTCTCTTGTTGAGATCTCCGTTTGATTTTTCTGTCTTTTTAATCTCCCAGAATCTTGCAAGCGTCATATTTGGTACGTCCTCGTTTGTCAAGTCTTCTCGTTATTTATCCGCACACGCAAATGTCAACCGAGAAGTGCACAGTAGCTTGTCTTTTTAATGGGCAGCCGAGGTTAGTTTCATTCGAACTTCTTTTTTTACTTATTTATGCACAGTAGCTTGTTTGGTACATCTTAAATTTCGCGTGATCCACGAATCTCATCACGAGGGGGACGTTATACGCCAGAATATGTAGTTACTTCCTTACAGTTAGTCCAAACACCGAAAATTCGTGCACTATACATACAGTAAAACAGAGTTTAACGTCTTTCAAGGGGCCAATCTGAAACAACGTATAAATTAAACATTAACCCTTTAACCTGCAGAGTTCCCGCTCTGGGAACACCAAACTCTGACGTTTTGACTGTCGCCAGTCTCGAAGAATAGACTGGATTTCTATAAAAATAGTTGCGGGTGACATAGCTCCACGAGAATCCTTTACTTTTTAAGCACGTCATTTTCCGTAAAAAAAAAAAATTATCACGATTCTTTTTAACAGCACTGACATCTGCTGAAAAATGGAAGAATGCGAGAACAGCTGGATAGATTGCCCAATGCTGAAAAAGGAGCAGCCGTTGCCATCGCTCGACTTAACTACCAGCAAGATGGCGGACGATCGAAATGTTCATCGCGTGCCACAGATCTAGTGACCCTTGTTTGACGCCAGCTGGCTGTGCGGCACAGCGTCCCCGCCATCTTGCTGGTAGTTAAGTCGAGCGATGGCAACGGCTGCCTTTTTTTCAGCATTGGGAAAGGATTGCGCCTCAAAGGGTTATTAAGCAACTTTGATTATTACAGATTTAACGCTGCTAATTAAATGTATGTAAATATAATAATTATACGTTCTTTTAAGGTACTAGTAAATTACCTCATACTAGTTTTTACACTAGAAACAATAGCTAGATTTTAAAAAAATCAAATAAATGTTAAACAAATTGTACCTTTATTGTAAAGTATTTTAAATACCGCATATACTTAGTATTAATGTAACATACACTGAATACCAACCAATTATGAGGTGATTTTTTCTACAGACCTTGAATTTAATAAATCATTCATAGTCTTTGATTTTTAATTAGAGTATTACAAATTTTTAATTAGAGAATTAAATTAATGAAATGTTTTTTCCTCGTGTTCTAAACTCTTCAATATTGTAACTGCCCCTTTAAAGAAGGTTGTTGAAGGTACAACCCACCATACATCCTTTATTTGACCTAAATGACAAACGTTTCTCTCTCTAAACAGGAAAATAACTATTGAGAAAAAAGTTTTGAAGTCAAGGAAAGTTTAAAACGACGTATAACCGATATTGGCGTCGTATAAATGAATCATTTTTGCATTAAAATAAATAGGAATGAATCGGGACTTCACGAAAGCGACGTATAAATGAGAAACGTATAAACAGTGCTTTACTATATTTTAATGATAACAAATATATATATATCCCGTCACCATTCCGTCATCAACAGAAGGTTCGCGAAATTCATCCATTTTTCGAGATTCCCTAACCGCTAATTAATACATCATTACCGAAAGGCCCGGGAAAGATTTCTGCACGCATCCTCAACCATTCCGCTAAAAAAATATACAAATCGAAAGTCGATTATTGTCCAGGTATGTGAACGGAAACTGGAGCTCATTTGCAGGGTGTGGTTGGTACTTAATTCCAACATCGATTCGCGAAGTTAACAGACTGTTGTTTTAGCTGATCTTGTTTTCTGCGAAAAATCTGCGAAAATTTTTAAGTTGTTGCTTAATGATTAATAAAAATAACCACTGTAAAGTTTCTGACCCACTTGTTTGTGCCCTAATTTTCAATCGTACGTTTTATTTGCAGGGATCGATAAAGGCGAAATTTGGGTCTGTTTTGCGGCCCCTTCCCAAAATTGCAATCTATTAAAACGGCCTCATCGCAAAAATACAGTTAGTTGAAAAAGCCCTTCACTGCCATTGTACCCGTATGTTTTACTTTTTCTTGTAAATTATTATAACAAAAAAAGTGACATTCATAAAAGTAGATGTTGATACAAACAATTATAATAACAGATGTCGAAATAAACAGTTTCGTGAGAAATGGAAGCCTGGACAAGAATCCAGGATCGATCCTGATATGATTTACAGGAAGAGCGGTTTTGACATACAAACGACTTTATTCGCGTGGTTCCAAAGAGGGGGTTGGGGGATAATCAACACCCCCCCCCCAATCCCCTGAGCTCTTTTGAAGCCGCTATTGAATTATTGTTCTCTGATCACTCCACCGGAATCCAGAGATTTCTCAAGTGCAATTGAGGGCCCAAAGATCTATTCTAAGAAACAACATCGGTCAAAAAAAAAAATCTTTTCTGTTTCGTATTTTTAAAGGGTGAGCGAACGGGTTAAGTATGGGTTCAAGATTGAAAATGAACATGTGTGTAAAAAGAAAAAAAGAATGACCTACCTCTAATAATGTTTCGCCCTTCTTTTCTGGATACTTTAAAAAATAACTTGAAAGTATTTAAAATCAATTTGAAGACATTCTTTTAAATAAAATATTTGTGACAATTCTCCACTTTTAAGACATTTTCACTTAGTTTGTGTTTTTTAAATTCCCTCTGGGAGGTCAGCTCAGAAGGAAATCTTCAGAGAGTCTTATTGTAGGCCAAAGCTGTCGTATGTTTAAAAAAAGTGGAAGTCTAGCGCACGCATTCTGGAAAAGCTATAAATGTCTGTTAGTTTCAAAATAAAATTTTACTGTCAAGTCTGAACAAGAACAAGTGTTCTTAAACAGCTGCACACCAAAGATTTCAAGTAGGGCTGCAAATACAATTCAAATCAGATCTTTGCAACTGGATTCTAGTGACCAGTTTTTCATGAGTATAACGTCAATATATTCTGTATCGCTTAACCACTCGATTATACACGTTGTCTAGCTATCAGGAAAGTCTGGGAAATAGGGAAGGAAAGTCTAGAAAATGCAGAATGGGACAAGAAAAATTTCCAAAATAAATTTTCCTCTGTAAAAAAATTTCTTGCAGTTTTTTTTCCGGACTCCATCTAGTGAAAGATGCCAATAAAGGTGATTTTTGTTTAGGTAGAATGAATGAGTTAGAATGTGGGGGTATGCCATGCTCACACCTGCTTTACATTCTGTTGTGGAATATTTCTTGGAACAGGAGGGTCATAAAGCTATCTGTTTATGACTAATGATAAAATATAGAACTTTTTATTATTATTGCTCTGTATTCCTTCAGTTTTGAGTTAGACCAAAAGATACAAATTTGTGTTTAAATTTTTTTCCGTCTGCATCTAATCTTGCCTTCTAGTCCCATGTAAGTACCCCAGTAGCGGAAGCAGTATTGGTCGATATCAAATATGACCCAACTAGTACCTTTATGGAATTCTTAAACTCATAGTAACTTCTTTTTTATATCAAATTTATATGCATCAACAATTATATTAAATTTAAAATTTATTTCAAGCAAGTTGTAGCAAAATACTTAATTATAAAAGGGAGTGTGGTCTGTAGAGGGATTTTCCAAAGTGTAAAGCATGCATCGCCAAGAAATTTTTTCCGGTAGTTCCCGAAATCTGGAAAAAGTTAAGAAATTGGCTTTCAGAAATGTAGTAGACACCTTGTCATAGAAAAAATTTCTGCCACACAATGTCTATCGACGTTTTAGCATCATAAGCATTCTGGACAACCGATTTCATCTGTGCGAGTGTTATATGAGGCTATTTATTTAATACCCGAAATATTTTGTGTCGTAGCAACTTTCGAAATATTTTAAATATTTTGGGACGGTCGAAAATAGACTGATAAATAAAGGCAGACAGGTAATAATAGTTTTATCACTTCCTGATATTGTCCAGTATTGGTTCACGAGCACTAGCTTGCACTTTTTTCCTGGAAAAACTTCAAAGATCTCAACGGTTCCAAATGGGTTTTAAACACCCCTTTCGTAGATTAACTTGCCTGCTTACCTTTATCCCTTTGAGGTGCAACCCTTTCCCAATGCTGAAAAAAATGGCAGCCGTTGCCATCGCTCGACTTAACTACCAGCAAGATGGCGGACGATCGAAACGTTCATCGCGTGCCACAGATGTAGAGACCCTTTTTTGACGCAGCTGGCTGTGCCCGGCACAGCGATGAATGTTTCGATCGTCCGCCATCTTGCTGGTAGTTAAGTCGAGCGATGGCAACGGCTGCCCTTTTTTCAGCATTGGGAAAGGGTTGCGCCTCGAATGGTTTAAAGGTACATATTTATATTTTTAAAAAACTATGTATGTAAAATAAATCTTTAATCATACTGCTGTATTTTTCTAAAACAAAGCGAGGGCAACGGCTGCCCTTTTTTCAGCATTGGGCAATCTATCCAGCTGTTCTCGCATTCTTCCATTTTTCAGCAGATGTCAGTGCTGTTTAAAAATAATCGTGACAACTTTTTGTTACGGGAAATGGCGTGCTAAAAAGTAAAGGATTCAAATTAACTACAACCCCACCCCCTCAAAAAAATATATAAATAAATAAAATAATAATAATCTATTGCCTCGTTTACTCCACTTCCGCTTCAATGAGCAGAAGATATGGAGAATGTAAACGCCCATCGCGAGAGAAGGGAAGTGTAGCAGAATGTAATCCCGCACTGCCTTTTGGAGCAGCTGCAGAAACGTTACCTGGGCAGTGAAAAAGGCAGTGCGAGTAGCTAAATGTAAATGTGGTATAAGGGCGCGACGGATGTATGTAAAGGGGGGAAGGTCGTCTGTACACCCCCCCTACCCCTTAGTCTAACCAAAAATTCTAATTTCGGCCGAATAGCAACCTTTTTTTTTTTAATCAGTGTTTCAAACTTGTATGCGGAAAAAATATCTTTAAATTTCATTAAATTAAAAAAATTAATTATATAGCAAATTTAAAATTAATTTTGTAAACTCTATAATTTAATTAATTAGGTATAAAAAAATTTATTATAAATAAGATTAAAAATTTGTATCGTAGCTGAATTTTTTTTACAAAATATTTGTAGTAAAATTTAGTGTCTATCAAATTTTATTGTAAAAATTGACCCCCCCCCCCTCTCATTGTTGGAACCCTCCCATGTGAAAGCTAATAGCTGCGCCCATGATAAGATATTTTATTTTGATCTTCACGTGGAAGTCAATTCTTTATCGTGCTTGAAAGATCTCTTTAATAGATATTTTTATAGTAACTGGAAATTTGGGGGGACTCCTTAAAAAAAATGGGGATCCTGGGCATGTGTCCGGAACACCCTGCCTTAAATCAGTGCCTGGGAACACCTAACCTACCATATAGTTGCGCTGATCCCTGACTCACTCTAACAATTCCGGTCCGACCACTTCAAAATAAAACTTTTACCACCCATCGAAACAGATTGCAAAGTCATGGTCTAAAACTGTTATAAAATTCACAACGTTTATACGAACCGCTTGAAATTTTTCATAATCATGTATAAAAAATATACAAAACAATCTAAGCTACTTTAAAAATCTGAAAATCCACTCTTTCCCTCATTTTTAGCTCTTTTCAGCTCCATTTTATTTCCGAGAGTCAAAAAAAGTGAATCATTTGCGTGACAAAATGACTTTTTTCAAGTGAAAATGACGTCACACAATTGGGATTCCAATTCGTTTAAAATAGTTTTTCCAGGTTACATGGTTTAATTTTTATTTTCATAAAAACAATCGTCTGCTGAAGCATTAATATAAAAGGTGCTGAATACACAAAACGAAATCGTTCGAATGCGAAAAGTTTCCGCACATTTCCAGAAGAGCATGAAATTCGATTTGGGTATATAATAAAAATTGAATATGAAGTTATTCATTTTAGGTAGACGAAGATTCCAAATATATTGAGTGTAGACATATTTCCGACAAATGTTTTTCTAGCGCACGTTGTAATTGCATCCGCAACCGGCTTTTTCTTCTAGTTATAGATTCTAAACATGATTTTCTCGTTTGCTCAAACTCCGATAAAAATATGACGAATTGACTCTCATGAGTTACACGTGTCCACTTAACAGTGGCCAACCACGCCCAAACACGTGGGTGGTGGGGGTGTGTATTTTTTTTTTTTTCTCCGCGAACCTCTCGTGTCACTGTGGGAACAGTTAGCCAGTGGCCGACGTGACCGAACTACTAGGGGAGTACCACCTGATGACCGATGTCCTCATTCTATCGCAAAAAAAAAAAACAAGAACAAGAGATTAAATGTGTCAATGCTGAGCTATTGGAATTATTTTATCATTAAAGAGGTAATCGTGATTATTTCACAGTGAACGCAGTGACGTTATGAGTATAGGGAGACGTGATAGGATGAAAAGGTTTTTGGGACTTGGTAACTGATTTAGGGTGAGTGATGAGTCACTCGGTTAACTGTTAACCCTTTGAGGCGCAACCCTTTCCCAATGCTGAAAAAAGGGCAGCCGTTGCCATCGCTCGACTTAACTACCAGCAAGATGGCGGACGATCGAAACGTTCATCGCGTGCCACAGATCTAGAGACCCTTTTTTTGAAGCAGCTGGCTGTGCCCGCGCACAGCCAGTTGCGTCAAAAAAAGGGTCTCTAGATCTGTGGCACGCGATGAACGTTTCGATCGTCCGCCATCTTGCTGGTAGTTAAGTCGATCGATGGCAACGGCTGCCCTTTTTTCAGCATTGGGCAATCTATCCAGCTGTTGTCGCTTTCTTCCATTTTTTTACGGGAAATGACGTGCTGAAAAGTAAAGGATTCTCGTGGAGCTAGGTCATCCGCAACTATTTTTATAGAAATCAAATCTATTCTTCGTGACTGGAAACAGTCAAAACGTCAGAGTTCCCAGAGCGGGAACACTGCGCCTTAAAGGGTTAAACCCAAATTATGACTGCATACATTTTTCATTCTTGATAATAATTTTTAAGACGCACTATTCAATAAGTAAGACAGTATAAGTGTTTTGAAAAATACTATGATTTAGCATCGTTAACACCTTAACGGTCGTATTATTTTCAAGAAAGCGGTCAAAAAAGTGCCTGTTTTTTTCATTTAAGAAAATTGTATAAAAATAAGTGCATTTAAAATACATGTATTCATTTTAAGGTTTTAGGGCACCTTTTTAGCGCGAAAGGAACAAAAAAGTTAAATATCTACGAAAAGACAACATTGAGGGTTATTGTGACTGAATCTTTGTTTTGTAGTATACAGGGAATCATTAAAAATATAAGTTTTAAACGCTAAAGGAAGATTTTATTAAATTCACTTCTTAAAATAAATATTTGTAAAGGTTTCTTTGAACATAAGTCAAAAAAGTGAGCTAAGATTACACAATGCGTATTAAAAATACACGGATTTGAGTACTTCTATCTTCTATTTAAAAATAAATTATCTCCGAGTTAAGTTTAAAATAGTCTGGTACTGCCATCTGTTGTTTCAAATGAGATTTAAAAAAAAAAAAAATGCGTGCTTAAGAATTAAAATGCTCTTATCTTTCTGCGCATAACGTTTACACTATTGTCTGGCAGTATCACACGTAGTAGTGTGTAGGTGTATCACGGCTATGAAACAGTAACATAGTCATTATTATTACTATTATTTTTCATAAAATTTGTTTGTTATTTAAATTTTAAATCAGTTATTTGCGAATTTTTAGACTTAAAAGGAAATTAGGGGGGGCAGGCGCTTGCCCTGGGTGTCCTTCTGGAAATCAATACCTGCCCCCAAAGCATTTCAAAAAAAAAAAAAAAAAAAAAAAATCAAATCCATGACGTAGAAATAACTATTCAAGCTTGCCTGTAAAACAACTTTTACAGCAGCGACACTCCTTTAGTAAGGAAAATACGCTGCACAACCCTAAAGAAATGCTGACTCTTTCGCAACGTATATTAAATAATTTAAGGACAGGCATAATCTACGGAGGCTGAAGCTCTCCAATTTTTCTGACTGTAGAGGTCGCTGCCTCTGCTAGGGGTTGACGCATGTACGCATGCGCTATTCCAGTCAATTGCAAATGAGATTACAAGAGTCTTTCATCAGCGTTTTAACCCTTCACAGCACGAATTTTAACCATTTACACGCTGAATTGAGATGCAGGCATATTTTAAATTAATTGTTTGCATATTTTGTCTTCTAATGCGTTAGTTAAAAGAATATTAGTCATTGAAATTGGGAGGGGGGGGGTGATTGTGTCAGGGGCGTAGCCAGAAATTTTTCATGGGGGGGGGTTACGACTACTGCAACTCAGATATATGCATACATGTTTGTGATGAGGGAGTGAAGAAATACATTTTGTATGGCAAAAAATTTCTCATGGGGGAGGGGGTTATGACCCCCTAACCCCCCCCTTGGCTACGCCTCTAGATTGTATACAATTTTAACTGTCCCCAATTAGGATCACGGGTCATTTCTGACTGTATTTCTAGATTGGTTTCAAAAACAGAATATAGTAATGGGTAGTTTAAATAATAAGCGAAATATTAAGAATTATTGAGATTTATTTTTAAATTGAAGTAAAGATATGAATTAAGTTTGAAGGGGGAGGGGGGTGTATCAAGATAGGCCCGTAAAAATTTATGAAAATGGCTATTTTATGATTCTTTATCCAGTTTCCCACAAAAATGATGGAAATGCAACTTTTATTTCAAAAACTCAAGTCGTCTTTTAACTATATCTGCTAATTTTTTCAAGTCAAATTTAATTTTTCAATAAATTTTCAATTTGACGTTCCCAATTGAGAACATCGGCCTGTAAAAGGTTAAACAAGTTAACTGTCGATCCACGAGTTTAAACTAAATTTCCTACTTCAGTTTTGTGAATAACCAATTAAATTTCCCCGCAGTTTGAAAGAAATGTGTCAATTTTTGTATTCACGACATGAATCATTTATTATTAAAAACTATATACGTAAAATTGACATACGAAATTTCGCTTGTACTGTAATCCGGCAGTGGAAGTCTGTTATCAAATTTTAAACTCAGGGCATTTAATGGCTAAATTCTTCGTAGATTAATGTTTTTGATATCAGTCTGTAATTTTTTTTAAAGAAAATCTTAAAAGATAATTCTTATAATTAATAACTAAAAGATAAAGCCCCTTTGTGTAGGCAAGTAAACGGTCTAAAGGGAAAAAAAATTCTTCATTCAGTGCATTTAATCTTAGTACACTTAAAATAAAGAACTTCGAATCCAATTTTTATTACTATAGTTACCAAAATAAAATTAACATTATTGCCATTTAAGCTGTTAAATTCATCATCAATTCAAGATTTTGAACCAACAAAAATCTCTTTAATTTCAGGTATAGCTTTTTCGAATGAACAACTTTGAGCAACTTTCTGAAATTAAAAATCGGATAACGCGTGAATTTTCAGATTTTTAATTACATTTTTTTGAGTAAAGATTTTTTTATAAATCCCAAAAATTGCTTGTCAGTACGTTTTGAAAACAAAACTATGCCGTCGATACGACAGCTTTTAACTTTTCTACCCAATTAAAACAATTTCCTGATGTTAACAATTTCTAAAAGTCGGTAAAGCCTGTTAAATTTTAATGCAACGGAGATTATTTTCTATATTTTTTTGCATATTTATGAAAAATTCCAATCCGATCGCTCGTGGATTTTATTGCGTTTTTTTGAGCATAATGTTTTAATCTTTTTGGAATGATGGCTGTAAAAGTTTTATTTTCAAGTAGTGCGAGCAGCAACAGTAACAACCAGTCATTAGCGTAACTTACTTCATTCTATCATGTAATACTAATGTTTATCTAGCGTGTTAGAGGTTAAGGGCATGTTATCGCTAAAGATTTGGCTCTAAAAGATAAGTATTTTACTTCCTGATATTTATATGCTTTATGAAGCATTAATGAATTACGAGATCGGAAATTGCGTAAAAGTTTTCCTTGTTGGCACTAGATCGCGTCGTTTCGGAGAATAATGTTATTGGCGAAAATGGACGAAAGTATAATACGTAAAATAACATAGAGTTCGTTTGCATTTCGTGAAGCAAACTACAACAAATTTTCTAAATTCGTTAAGTTTTAGAAGTTCGATACTTTCTACAAAGCGTTTTAAGTTAGCTTAGCTATTTTGTTGCAAATAGTGCGTTATAAATGCACCATTTTTGTAGGCTCAAAAAAGTGTCTATTTTCTCCTGTACGAAGAACGGGTACTTATCTCGTGCTACGTAATATTTAATTCGTCAATCATCAATCCAAAACTGTCCGTTTCGTACACGAGATGGCGCATTAGCTACCATCAATTTCACTGCGACCGCAAACCTTCGACGCGGCTCTCTATATAGGCCAACGATATTTATGCAAGAGCGACCTGGAAAAATTAGATCGGGGTTTGAAATGTCAGAATTTAATGCTGAGGTAATTCCCCCTAGGCGACCATTTTGGTTACAATAAAGAAATATTTTCTGTTGTTTCTATTATTTATTTATTGATACGTTTCCTTGCTCTAAATATCTCTGAATATTATTTCAATTTGCTCTAATGTAAGTGTTTAATAGTTCATCTGATCCAAACAGAATAAATAAATAAATATTTATTTATTTAATAAATAGTACCCTAGTGCTAATAAGTAAATAAATAAATATTTATTTACTTATTAGCACTAGGGTACTATTTCGCTCAGTGCGAGAATTTTGTCTACGCGATCTTGCTCACAAGTTTTGTAGATATGGTGAAGATATTTTCAAATGTGTATGCCAGATTATGTGTGTGTGTGGGGGGGGGGGGTGTTAATAAAATGTTGAAAGTCGCACAAGGTTTGCAATTTTTGATAATGGATCGCTAAATCGGGTGCCGAAACGCGACAATTTGTTATAAATATACATAGTACAGTTGGAAAATGCCTGGCGAGTACTGTAAAATAGTTTTAGTAGGCAATTTTAATATGGATTTTAATTCCTAAGAACTGTTTCATAGAACAGAGAAGAGAAATACGCTACACTCAGATTTTGATACACTTTCCAATTCCAAGTAGTATTTATAAAGGTGAAGTATAGTTTGACTATGCCTGGCGGAAATTGTTAAACAGTTTTGGTAGGCGATTTTAATATAGATTTCTATTCCGGAAAGTGTTTCATGGAACAAGGAAGGAAAACACGGTACACTCATGGATTATGATGCCCATTGCAAACAGTATTTAAAAACATGAAGTGTAGTTGGAATATGGCTGGCGAAGATTGTAAAACAGTTTTAGTAGGCAATTTTAAGATAGTTTTCGATTCCAAAGATGCGTGTTTTATGGTAAAAGAAAGAGTTGATTTCTATTTTAACGCCCCCATTCGCGCCAACCTCAAAAATCGCCACACTTTGGCGAGCTTGCAGTCATGGGTCTATAGGAATAATGCGCAAGTTTCAGCGCTCCCAAAAGAACGATGAAAACTAAACAAATTAGCGGTAAACGCAACAGTTAAGGAATTTGAAGACACTTAATTATTAAAACTACATTAATTGGCAACCCAAAATAAATAAAAATGTAACGGAATGCTTTACTTACATTTTGTTCCAAATCGCTATTTTAATTCTATATTACGGCTGCCATATAAATACAAAAAATCGTCATAGTAACTGATATGTTTAATTATCGCCACCGAGTCGGCGAGTGTCAGAGCATTAAAGTAGGAATCAACCCAAGAAAGACAAACACGGAATACTCATGGAATATGATGCACATTCGAAACAATATTTAAAACGGTGAAGTATAGTTGGAATATACTTGGCGAAGATTTTAAAATAGCTTTAGCATGCGATTTTAAGATGGATATCGATTCCAAAGATGGGTTGTATGAAACAAGGAAGAAAAATACGGCACACTCACGAATAATGATGCGCTTTCCAACTTAATAAGGAAGAAAAATAGGGACGACGCAAAAATGATGATACGATTTTAATATATAAGCCCTTTAGTACGTATTTAAACTCTGAAAGTGTTTCATATTTTCTTCCGTATTTATTCTATTTTTTTCGTTCGGAGGTCGTTTGCAAATTTAAAAAGTGTAATTTATGAAATAATTTTTTTTAGAGTACTATTTTGAATATTTTTTTTAATTTACATTGCCCACTTATCTCTAATAGATGGAGAATTGAAGCCCGTTAGTACCTTTCTGGGATACCATGTATATATATATATATATATATTATTGAGGCTTTTAAAGGAACGTTTACCGTTAACAAAATAACTTTCGTAAACTTACCTTAGGACAGTGCTCATAAAATAAATAAATGTTTCAGTGTCTTTTGTTTTAACCTGTTCACTATCATAATTACAAAGACGCGACGTCAGAGATTCTTGTTCTGTTTCTCTCGTTGCTTCCAGGCCAAAGCTGCGTTAAGTTCCACGTCAAACAGTGGTCTCAATGCCAATACAGTTTTGTCGGAAAGTGTTTTAAGATCCATGCGTTGAGTGTGATTTACGCCTTTCATTCTGTACTATGCGAGCATTAGAGGAAAACTGTGTATGGGAAAACTTATTCTGAGATAACATACACGTTTGAAATAACTGCGAATTTTCAGTACATAATTTACTGCCGTTTTAAACTGCTTTTCAGCTATAAAAATTCATTCCTTTCATGCGATTAAATCGTGATTTAAGACCTTCTTTAACGAAATTGTAGGGAAATCTTTACTGTCCTATGTTGTTACACTGCAAACACGAACAAAGTGATTTCAAAATTTCCGATACTCGTTAATGTTGGTGTCAAATACCGGAAATTGAACTGCCTTATGGGATGGATTCCTTTTTTTTTTCCAGAACACAGTGAGGATAGAAAGTATTTGTGTAAACTTTCATTTTATAGTTAGAAATAGATTAAATAGAATAGATCGAAGTAAAATAATCGGACTTAAGAGTAGTTTAAAAATAAAGTTTCAGATAATCCGACATCAGAGGGCGCTTTCTCTATTTCGGGGCTAACGCAAGTGCACATGCGCGGCTCTGAGTGACCGAATTTCATGAGTTCTATAAAGCAATCTCCAGGCATCAAAGTATTTATTATTTCTTTTAATGGAAACTATACTCGGTACGTTTTTTCATTGTCCCCTTCAAATAATTTATTTTCATGTTCTGTTTTTTAACATTGCAGATTACATAGTAATAGAATCCATTGTTGCTTATTTGAATTATTGACTTTAATCATCCAACTAAAATTGAAATCATTTCAAAAGTTCTTAGCATCGAAAAATGAAAATATTTGAATATGAAACAAACAGAACATAAGCTTACAGGCTTTTTTAAAATTCCTATGCTGTTTTTCATATTTTTCGTTTTATTACCTTCGCATATGGGACGACATTTGCATGAAGCCCATTACTTGCTGTAATAATTTCGGATCATCCGCAGCCACGCATGCGCAAATGCGTTAGTCCCCTACCAGATAAATCGCCGTCTAGAGGCGGAAAAATCTGGAGAATTTTGAGAGCTTTAAGTCTCTTAGATGATAGCGATCTTAATTTTGAATCCATACTTCTGACTTAATTTTTTTATTTTGCAGTATTAGGTTTTGAGGTAATTCACGATTTTTTTTTACCAGTTGGCATTTTTATGACAATTTTCCCGTGTTTTAAACAAAAGAAAATAGGGAAGAATCTGCATTTTTCCCTATTGTTTGTAACCGTGGATAGAATGTCTTTCTGTAGCTGTCTATACACCTACAGAAAGAGCTACAGAACTACAGCTACGAAAGCGTTATACAGCTACAGAAAGACATTCTAAAACCTTCGAGTTTCCAACTAACTCACTTGAATTCTCTGAAAAGCTGTTCAAAAGTTCCTGTGCTTGCTCTAGACTTAAAAGTCAAGCTAACTCACTATCAACGAAAGCAAGAGTCAATTTTTGGAAAATGCGAGTCAAATTTGAGAGAAATTTTTTTTTCTTCTAAATAAAGCATTTAAATAATATGTTATTTTATTTATTTTTTCCTCATGCGGTTAATGATTTTACTCCTAAATATTAGTAAGAGAAGCACGGTTGTTAAAAGCCCGTTTTTTTTGGTTTTTTTTTTAGAAAAAACCAACACACTGGATTTTTTCAGGGTTTTATCTGAGTTTTGGGAGTTTTATCAGGGTTTTTCGGGTTTTATCAGGGTTTTTTCAGAGGAAGGGATGGGGTTTCAGAATATTTGAAAAAAAATTGCTTATTACTAAATACAACCTAAAGCAACTAATTGATTACAAAAATCAATTATAAATAAAAAATGGTTAAATTAATAGTAATAACTAATTACATTATTAATCATACATTGAAAAAACATATAAATAAATAACAATAACAACCCCAATCATGGTTTGCTCTTGGTAAATTGACTATTAGTAATAATTTTAACAGTGATATACTAGTGCTTAATTAGAACTTTTTAAACTAATGATTTTTTATGGTTAAAAAATCCTTATTCATTTTAATACAGGTAGGCATAAAAATTTTCTCTAGAAAGTTTTTATGCCTATGTGAATTTTTTTGTCCTTAAGTAGTGGTGGTGTTGGGGGGAGGTAAGAAGCTGTTTATAAACTTTACAAGTGGTGTACTGATATTAAGAAATGTATTGTCTACGTAATTAAAGTTGAAATTTTGAAAAAACTCAGTTGGGTTTTTCTTGGGTTTTTTTCAAGTGGGCTTTTTCGGAAAAAACCCACCCAGGTTTTTTCAAGTTGGGCAAAATCATGGCAACCCTGAAGAGGAGATTCGCATGTGCTTGTGTTTAGGAACGTACAAATCTTAAACTTGAATCCTGAAGATCGGTACTTCAAGCAAGCACTGCCATTGTGTATCGCTTTGCAGATTTGCCAACCTTGGGGAAGTCAAAATATGCAAAATAGTGCATGCTCAGCACTTTTTATTACTTTTAACTATGCAACTTGTGAGCGTTATCTTTGTCAAAACGATGAGCGTTATACGTGCTGTTGAGCGTTGATGATGAGCGTTACCATCTGAAATGACAATTTTCAAAACTGCGAATCAAACATTGACTCGCAGTTTCAAAAAATGTGAGTCAATTTTTTTTCAAAAAAAATATCGATTTACGCGTAAAACGCGAGCCCTGAACTCGTTTTTTAAAAGGAAAATCATTAACATTAAAGCATACTCATACAAAGTATCTATTTCCATCCTTCATAAGATGAAATTACCGGTTTTCGCTTCTGTCTCTTCTCTTCCAAAGAAGCCAAAACGGGAATCGTTGATACATATTTCATTGGCTAATTTATCGCCAAGCGTAAGGTCGCCCTTTGTTGCGCGTGCAGTCAGTATGTCATAAGCAGCAAGTGCGCCCTCAATTTGCACGGACGATTAATATCGGCTTAGGGAACACTTGACTCTTTGCCAAATTTTGTCTAGAATTTTCATTATTCTTTTTTTTTTCTTTAAAGAGGGACTAGGTTTTTCGTTTTCCCTAAGCAGTATCGCCTCTCGTTAACCCATGGACGCTGCCGGTGTTTCCGTCGTGGGAACACCTTATTTCAGCGCTTTCACTGCTAGTCGCAAAAAAGTATAGTTAAATGCTCCCAATGCTGAAAAAGTGCAGTCGTTGCCGTCGATCCATTTAACTAGTGCTGCACGGATGTCAATTTGGCCGGATACCGAATATCCGGTCAAACTTTCAGCTGGATATCCGGTTATCCGGCAGTAGTATTTTTTCTTCTTTTTTGTTTTATTGTCACTAGTTTTCTTAGATCATTGAGCTATTACCTTTTTCCTTTAAATTTTCTCATTTGTTTCAAATCATTTAATTCAAAAATCAGAAATCCATTTGAGATTATTTCGATAAATTGAGTACCAGTTTTACTGCAATTAAAGCCATACAAATAACAATGTCATGGATGTTCTCCCTCAAGATTTAGATTAATATCTTAAAAGATCAGTTCTCGAAAGAAAGGCATCTCCATTCAACTGTTAGAAAATCAATGTAACAAATTCCATACTTTATCAAAATTGTGGGGGGGGGGGATTTTCTCATCAGCCAGCAGTTCTACAGCAAGTACACTATTCTCATAAGCAGTTCAAATGAATGGTGGAAAAAAAGGTAACCAAATTCTTACAAAGATGGAAAAACAGTGTTTTTGTACAATAATTTCTTCCAGTAATAATTTACTCCAATCTTAAAGATAGAAGTTCTAAGTTTTTTCCCCATTTTCTATACATGATAAAAATACATTCTAAAAAGTATTGAAAACAAAATATTTTCACAAAACTTTGCGTTTTCGCATTTTTTATTATTGCAGTTTTTAAAATTTATTCATTTATGTTTATTTATGGTATTTCTCGGTATATAAGTTTAGGCCGGATGTACTGCCGGATATTTGTAATATCCGGCTACTGTCAATTGGCCTGATTCAGTATGTTTGCCGGATATCCTTTGCATCCCTTCATTTAACTACCAACAGCATGGCGGTCGATATGATATAAACATATGTAACAAAAGTGCTGTAGGATTCAGTACACTAGAGTTTTAAACCAAATTTATTATCGTATTCAACAGTAGCTTTAGTCGCACGACGAGTATAGTTCGTCATTCTGCTGTATGGCATGAAAGACTAATATCGAGCTGTACTGATCGTTTTACCGGAAGGTATTTTTTTTAATTACTTATTATCAGATCTGGATACTTCACTAAGCAATAAGTTTAACGTTCAGTTGCAAGTAGTGATGTGTGTTTCGAATGATTTCTATAATTAATTACTACTTTTCGAATAGAATCCATAATCGATTAATCGAATGGTGAATATTCGCTAGTTTTGCTATTTAACTAGAATTTGCTATTTTTATTCGAATAGTATTCGCGGTTTCTCACAATTCCGAGTGGTAATCGCAGTTTCACACTTCGAATGGTTATCGTAATTTCACACTATTCGAGTAGTAATCGTAGTTTCACACTATTCGAATAGTAATCGTAGTTTCACACTATTCGAGTAGTAATCGTAGTTTCACACTATTCGAGTAGTAATCGTAGTTTCACATTATTCGAGTAGTAATCGTAGTTTCACATTATTCGAGTAGTAATCGTAGTTTCACATTATCCGAACAGTAATCGCGATTTCACACTATTCGAATAGTGTTCGCGATTTATATTTGAAATTTCTTATTTCGAATGCTATGTGCTAAGTGTTCGAATGGTGCTGAGTGTCCAAATCGAATGTCTCGATTGCCTTAATCGTTAATTCGAATATTTTCATTCATTCATGCACATCACTAGCTGCAAGAGTAAAAACATCTTTGTTTACTGCGGGACAAACTTCGCAAATGTCGGCAACGTAAACAGTTTATGTGTACCCTTGGTATTCTGAGATAGCGCATCATCTGCATTCCAACATAATGGGTAAGGTAAGAATACAAACAAAAGAAAAGGTGGGAAAAAACAGCTATACGTTTTCCGGCCTGTCAGGTTTCTTGGCAAGCGCTCCTGCTGCAGTAGTACAGTTCGGCTGCTCTTGTGCCAGATTTCTTTTGTCCTGATGCTTTGCTCTACATTCACTGCCACCTTGTCACGTGTTCGCAGAAAATGAGGCATGTCAGCTTAAAAGTTCAAGTTCTAGAATCGCATCTGCATCGCGTTCTTCGAGCAATGCTCTAACAAGAAAGATAAATCAAGCCAAATAAAAGCATCCCTTTTCGATCAAAATACAAGGATAGGTTTAATAGTCATTGAAAATCTCAATCCGACACTACAGGGCGCCTTCTGTGGTTGGGCCTCTTATGATATGCGCATATAAAAAGCAATCCTCTGTCAACAAAATAAATTTTATTTAAGAAAACTGCACTTGATTAATTTCATCTTTTGTCCACTTGAAATAAATGATTAATTTCATATTTTATTTTTAATATTGCAGTTACCATAGTAACAAACTCGACTGTTGTCACTTTAGTTAAATAATTCAATGGGAACGGGTGTCATTTATAGAATTTTTAAATTCGGAAAATGAAAAATTCATAGTTATGAAACAAATGCAACTCCCGTTATAGTGAACCTCTGGAGACCGGCAAATTTCGTTCACTATATCCGAAGTTCTCTCATCTTGAACTAGAAATCATAATACATAATAAAAAAGTAGATTTTTATGCATACTGAATACTTTTTAACTATATCGAACATAACCATTCGCATTTATGATTATAGAAAAGATTTATTAATATAAACATAATTAATCGCATTCACGGAAATAATGTACATTCCATTCGGTTGATGAAAGAGGTGCTGTTGCTTAAACCTGTGATATTGCACTGGCAATAGAAAATGGAATTGTCTAAGGTCAAGAGCGAAATCTCCGTTTTTGTGAACTTATAGAAATGTCCTTCTTTTCTACGTCGAATAATATCACCTTTACCGTTTCCGAAATTTTCAAATTTCAGTTTCTAAGTTCACTAAAACCGAATTCAAGGTTCATTAAAACCGAAAAGTACTGAGCATTTTTCTGATAAATGTGAATCAGGAACAATGTTTTGCGTTCATTATAACCGAAAGTTCACTATATCCGGAGTTGACTGTATAACGCTAACTTACTAACGCTTTAATTCTCGGATTTTTAATGCTGTTCTCTCTATTTCGCGTTATATTTCCTTCACGCTTGTGGCAATACTTCCACGCTCCTAACGGAGGTATCCACGTCTAGTGTCCTAAAATTTAAAACATGTTTTGGAAGCTTTAGCTTCATAGGTGATATAGTTAATATCCTTAAAAGTATGCACATATACAGTGAAATTTCGTTCAAGGAACTCCACATTTATGAATATTTCACATTGAGTAAAATATAGCCATTTAAGCTCTTCTTTTTAAAGAATTGAATTGCACTAGAGACCCGGGAAAATGTAGTATGTCTCTGTGAACTATTACGAAAAATATAGAATGTTGTACTGTGAACTGTTACAAACAATGAACTTATAGGAGTTATAAAACACACCGGGGGAAAATGCTAAATATACGAATTCTGCAATATTTCCCTAAACAGGTTAATTCCTTTGCCCATTTTTGGAGGCAATTTTTGTGCTTATATATATATATTTTTTTCAGAAAGTTGCATGAGGCATGCTGTTAGTATTAAGTAGGGAATCCACATAACTGAAAGTAGAAAGCTTCTGTTTTACACTTTCGTCGGCCTGCGTTTGACTCCACTTCGGCTGAATCCATAATAGATACATTGATGCAGGCGCCATCTATTGTCTTTATTTTAAATCGTTTGTTGTTACGTACATTTGATGATTGAAAAAGAAGAGCAGAAAAGTGCATGAATAACGAACATTATCTTGCTATATTGAGCTGTAATTTTATGAATCTGGTGGCTTTGATTAAAACAAATGAAAATAAAAAACGTAAACATAGATTCTAAGTTCAAAAGATTTTCCTAGGAAGAGAGAAATATGAAATTCACAATTTTAATTGAAGGTCTTCGAACTGTAGATGAAGATTTCAATTCGAAGACTTCAACTTTCATTTTAAGAAAATCTCCTTTTTTCTATTTTACTTTTTTTTTCTGATTGCATAAAAATTTTATAGCACAATAAGAATATATTCCAACCTCTGAGATACAAGTGCTTCAGTACCGAATCGTGACGCCATCTTGTTTTCTGCCTAGGCGTAGGCCACTCTTAGACGGCTATTCCTGTTGGCTGGCACATGACAGAAAACGCTGGCAGAAAGGGAAAAGTTCAACATTTTTAATTCCGCGATTCTGCTGGGGTGAAACTGAAAAAAAACGAAAGTTCATACATTTTCTGTTTTCGTCGGACTTTCAGCCTAAGTGGAGTCCGGACCTTAGTCAATAGCACATTGGGTAAAAAAGCATTATAAATTTTTTCGAGTGTAACATTGTTGGTTTGTTTCTAAAGCTGCTTTAGTCTTGTGGCTACGATCGCTTTTCAAAGGAACAAAGAAAATTACGTAGTACAAATTCAGTCCCACAGAAGTTTCACTATAACGAATTTTTTAGCATTGGTGATTTCAACTTAGGTTCCTTTAAATTCGTTATGCCAAAATTTTACTGTGAGATCTTGTTATGTTGTTGTTGTTTCTTATCCTCAGATTGTCTGACGGAGTCAGACAAGATCCGATAAATTGTTGACCCTTAGAAAATCCATAACAAGAAGGGGGAAGTTCATAAGTCCTCTTTGGTAAGACCCAAGCAGTCCAGGAGATGAGGTCTTGTTATAAAGAAGTGAACTGTAGTTGTAGGGATATTTTATATTAACGAATAAAATATTTCTATTAAAAGAAAATCATACTAGAACAAATTTAGTCATTTTAATGGTTTTTTTTAACTCTAGAGCAGTAGTGCACGATCTTTAACCTGGCTTGAGACAATTAAGTATGCAATTTTTGATGATTTATCGTCAAGTTTGGTGCCAAAAAATAAGTCTCCAAAACCTGAACTAGCTTGGCGATATCTTGGCTAGAAACTGGCGAATACTATAGATGTAGCGAACTTTATTACAAAGGAAAAGTATAGTTAGAATACGCCTGGCGAAGATCGTAAAACCTGGTAGGTGATTCTAATGCTGATTTCAATTCCAAAGAAGTGTTTTATGGAACAAGAAACACTTTCTAAACAGTATTTATAAAAGTGGAGTATAGTTAGAATGTGCCAGACGAAGATTGTTAGACAATTTTGGTAGGCGATTTTAATGTAGATTTCTATTCTGAAAAGTGGTTTCTGAAACAAGAAGGGCAAGCACGGGACACTCCTGGATTATGATGCAGATTCCAAACAGTATTTACAAAGGCGAAGTATAGTTAGAATATGCCTGACTAAGATTGTTAAACAGTTTTAGTTGGCGATTTTAATGTATAAATGAGTTTTATGGAACAAGAAATACAAACACGGGTCACTCGTGTATAAAATGATACACTTTCCAACTTAATGGAATGAAGAAGAAAAAATAGGGACGACGCACATGGATTATACCGGTCGACACGATTTTTGGGTCTGACTTCTACATGTTAAATTTTAGTTCCTCCTACGCCAAAATTAAGGAAAATATTCTTTTTTATGAAGGTTTGCTTTTGTAGAAATTAAAGCAATTTTTCAATTTTTTGGCAAAAATCACTGATTTTTGCTCCACTCTAAATTATGATCAGAAAAGTTTTTGTTGGAATTTTTTATTCAAGATTTGTGATAAACAATAACATATAAATGTAAAATAATAAGAAATTAATGTCTAAAAGTGAATATGTTTCGTATTTCTTTTATGTTCGTATGAGCAAATAATAATACAAACAAATAATAATATTACAAATAATACTACAAGCAATACTACAGAGTTACAAATAATAATACAGTTTACTTTCGGGTTAATCAAAGTGCTGCCATCTTTCGTTTATGAAATAAATTAAAATATGCTTATCGACGTAAATCAGACAAAAGCAAATTTTAAGAACTAAAAATGAAATTTTAAGTGTTTTTCAATGTCTAGAATCCTAATTTAAGCATGAGAACATAACCTCCCCCCCTCCAAGAAAATTCAATTGGTTGTTGTTGACGGGTGTTATGATACGCTTTTAATATATAGCACTTTAGTGCATAGTTAAAGTATGAAATTGTTTTTGATTTTATTTATTTTTTTTAATTTTGTACGTCAAAACATTTAATTTTTCTTTTTCTTTCAGGTAAGTGAATGCTATTTCGGCGTATTCTGATTAAGTAAGTTTAGTTCCTTTATTCTCCAGAGGAAAAAAAAGTGTCGGCTGTGTCAGTATTTTTGTTTGTTCAATCATTTCTTTCTTATTTATTTATTTTGTCTCATGTCATTTCTAAAAGACGGAATTACGAATGATGTTTTAGCGGTGTAAGACTCAAACGCTAAAACATCATTGGTATATTCCAGGCTTTACAAACTTGCAAAGGAGGGTGGTGGTGTGGGGGGGGGGATGAAGTAGTAGTAAGGGAGTAAATGATTATTTCCGTATCAACGTGTTGCGATCAGGGATGCCAGCCATATGCGTATCATGCGCTAACTTTTTTACACAAACGAATTACGGATACACCATACAACTCATCCACCTTTTGTAACTTCTTTACTTAACAGGTAAAGTCGGAAAATATGAATATAGGTAGGCTTCAGTTTTGGGGAGATAAAGTAATGACGTGTGAACATGAGATTGAAATAGTTGTTCTGAGTAAGAGAATTCTACGATTAATTTTTCGAATATTTAGTAGGGGATAATATTGTCCGCTTTTTGATGGCAGTGTATTTTGGAATGTACAAATGCTTTCTTTTGGTGTAGACATTGTAAATTGTAAGAAATAAAAAATTTCCGGCCACGAAATTAACTCAAAGTCCTCAGTCTGCCTGAAAACAATATGGAGGCACGAGAATGAGTTGCGCCATTAGAAATCATCCAATGCGCGAAGTTTGGCACTTGCGCCACGATTTGGCAACCCCTGTACATTTCAGTGGAATAAATGTAACATTATTCGATTGAAATACAGTAATAATTATTTTCAAGTTACGCTTGTTTGAAATAAAGTCCGCATAAGCACAATCGCACTTGTTTTTATTTCGAATTAGGTGACAGAAAAAATCGAATAAAAATCGACTGAGAATATTATTAAAAGCGCATCCTGTACTTTGAGATTGTATAAAAAAAGCATTTAACTGTTATTGTACAATTAGTTTGACTTGGAATTCTGCATATTGATTAGCCCAATAAAATATTACCGAGTCTTCATCTAAAAGTTAGACGTTAAATGATGGTAATGGCTATGAAAGAATTTTCTTAATTAGGTTAAGACAACTTAATTTTAGTGTATAAGTGTCGCATCACCTCTCACAAATTTAAATTACTTTCGTATTTAGCACTCTTTGAATTAATGTCAATGTGTGTAGTGCAATAATGTTTTATATTTTTTGTGTCAAATGCCATTTACACTTTATGCTTCTATTAAACTCTTATTTTAATGTGACAATTTGTATTATGATCATTTTAAAAATGTTTTTTGCCTTGCTTTCATTGCATACATACATGCTACCTCTGCATACTATCTATAAGTTAATGTAATCTTTAATTAAAAACGACATGTTATTTTTACCAATTTAGTTATCAATAGATATTGTAGGTTAACTACTATTTTAAATTTTACAAAAGCTGCTTTAAAACTATAAAAATCCATGGATATTCTGTTAATAATCGACGTATAACATATGTAATACGTCGCTTACATATAATTTTGCAATAGATAGTATGCATAAAAATGTTATTCAATAACGTAACAGCTACTGTATTTTATATAAGTAAAAACGATTCATGTTTTTATATACAAAGTTTATCCGGGCAAGAGTATCGATATTTAAATAATGATAATAATGAAATACTTATACTACTAATTAATATCTCGAGAAAACCTGTAGCTATTACGTTACATTTTTACCCCTCTTTATCCTTTACTTATTAACACTAACTCTAACAGTTCTTTTATATTCGCTGTTATTTAATCGCATTTTGCCATGTCTCTATGAAAGCATCTGCCTTTTTTTAATTACTCTGTCATTTTATCTCACCTTATTCTCTTCCTTCTTATCTCACTGACATTGCCTGAACGAGCGAGGTCTCTTTCTAACAGCCTGTGCTTTTTTTTTTTTTCTTTTTTTGCCACCTTCTAACACGGATGGGAATGTGCAGGGCCTGACGACCAGCGCTGCGTGTATGCACGAACCACACCTCTTCCTATCGCCTTAACTATCTCTTGTTGCACGCCACGTCAACAGGCACCATTTTTCCTTCTGCTACATCTTCACGCGCTCACTTTTTCTTAAGCTCTGTGACCGTAACGGATGGTGTCCTTGAAAGCGGCCATTTGGTGCTGGTTGCTGTTTATCGGTTTGGTATTCGTTGGTAAACTGCGGCTTGGCGTCGAACACATAAGCAGAACATAATAAACACAACACATCCTCAATTCAATCCCTTCTCAGGAAGCACTCTTCTGCGTCTGTATGGGATCACATTTTTTAAAACTGACCGTAACGGATGATGTCCTGAAAGCGGCTTTGTTGTCAAAGATTGGTATTCAGTGATGGCACTTGCGGATGTATTGCTTGGCGACCAACATAAAAATTTGTACGCAACTACACATCCACAGTTCTGTCGTTTCTCAAAGCAAGAACTCTTCTGTAACTGTTCTCTTTTTAACTCCAACCGTAACAGAGGATGTTCTGAAAGTGGTCATTTTGTGGAAGATCGGTATTCAACGGTAGCATTATAGTATTGCTTGGCGACGAATACATAACTGGAACACAATAATCGCAACACATCCACAATTCAATCCCTTCTCAGCAAGTATACTCCTTTAGCGTTAACAGTAACGATGATACCTAGAAAGTAAGGCCATGTTGTAAAACATTGGTATTCAACAGTGGTTCTGCAGTACTTCTTAAAGACGAATACATAACTAACGACCGAAAACCCCAACACATCCACAGTTCATTTCTTTCTCAACAAACATTCTTTTGCATCGATACCCTTTTAAGCTCTATCCGTAGCATATGATGTCCTGTATAATATCCCTTTGCTAATGTTCAGATAATGTCCTTTTTTAGCTTTAACCCTGAGGATTGTGTCCTGAGATCGTTTTTTTTATGTAGTTGTTGTTAAGATCGGTAATCTGTTTGCACTGCGGTATTGTTTGGCTTCAGATATATAACCTGTACTCTAAAACTAAACCTATTCACATAAAATTCTTCCCATTGTTAATCATTAAAGTTATAAATCCCTAATTGCAATGGTTTAAGCAGATAACTTTACCTCCGTTCGACCGCAGCAACATCTGCTTTAGTAATTGGCTGGAGGGGGGGGGGGGGGTTGTCGCTTTCTGAGGGTTCTTCGCTATGATCTACACACTTATTAGTAGCTGGTGGCTCCAGGACCAGAATTCAGCAGTGGCGTTGCAGTATTGCTTAGCGATAAACACATAACATGCACAACAACAACAGAAAAAAGGCATATGAACAATCAAATCCATTCTTGTTAAATCCCGAATAACAAACACAAAACAAAATGTTTAAATAAGTCATTAGGAAAGTCGTCAGTTTTGGCTTTTCCTGACAAAAAAAAAAAAGGTCATCGAACATTCCGGATTATTTTTCCTAGGACAATCAAAACTTGAGTTTTGTTATTTAAACTCATCTCACTTTCACAATTAATAAAAGCCATGTCATTTCATCAAGTATAAAACACTTCCTGTGTCTGTTCTTATTGAAAGTAAAGCTCAAAATTCTTCGGCTGACATTGCTAGAGCCTTATTTCTTGGTTAATTTTAAAGAGATCTACAACTATGTTGAATTTGAAAAAAATAAAATCTTTACATGGAACCTTTATGAAGGAATGTGATACTACTTTTAAAACAAACAAATAAATAAATCGCTGTAGAACAATTTCACCTTAAAACATTTGTGATTACGTAAAAAAAAAGAAGAAGAAGAAAAAAACGGTTAATACTTCCCACGTAATCTATTAAACGGGAAAATATTCCCCATTCCCTCTCTATCAGCAAGAACTATGTGAACTCAGTGGGATCGAATCTTTCGCATACCTCACCGCTAAAAATGTCGATGTTTTCGAAATTTCCTGACTTCCCCCCCCTTTTCCCCCTTTTATTGCTATCGCAAATTACGAGCACTCATATTAAATATTATGGGGTGTGTCGGCGCCGACAGATCAGATATTGCGACGTGGACGAAATTAAAAGCAGGGTATAAAACCTTTAACATTTATCTATTAAATAATAAAAAAGAGGGCAAGAAAATGAAGCAAGTTGAACACATCTTTCTGTAACAAACATGGTGTAAAATGGGTGTGTGTCTGTTCGTCGCATGGCGGCTCGTCATCAGGGGGCAGAGGAGCCTCGCCCCACCACCTAGCCACCATCAATCAAAATCTCTTCCTTTTATAATTCACCTTTATTGAAAAAATTCACGTATTTTATTCCATTTTAATACTATGCACTTTATCTGAAGCATACAAGGGCTACGGTCACCGAATCAGTTTATCATGCTCTGTCAGCTTAGCACAATACTCTTGTGCACATACGCCTGGCACAAATTAACGTGCTGTCTAAAACGTTCTAAGTGACACGCTGTCTAAAACGTTCTGAATGACGTATTGCCCAACACGTGTCAATCCTGCCCAGTGTTGATTAAAAACTACGAACCACGTAACGCTCCACTACTACTGCATGGCGCACAACTCATGTACCCACGATTCCTAACATGAACTAACGCAGCACCATCCAAACCGTTCTGGGTAACGTTATTACTGCACCAATATGTTTTCTAATCGTCTAAGGATTCCTTATCAGGCAGTAGGAGTCATTTCTGTGTTGTCGCCTTTCACATCAACACGTTGGTTTCGCTTCCACAGGGGACACTCCTGGTACAAATTAACATACTGTCTAACGCTTTCTAAGTAACGAAATTCTCTAACTTCACATGGCACATAACTTTCCTGCACCCACTCCTTAACACAAACTAACTTACTCTCCAACACGTTCTAAAAAACGAACTGTTCAATACGTATTAGTCTACTCAGAGTTGCTCAATTAAAAAAATCTTGAACCATGTAACTCTCTACTACCACACTTTCTATCATCATGGAATACAACTCTTAATGCCCACACGAATTATTGTTGTACTGTCCAAAGTAACTTACTGCATCAAATCGTCGGTGGATTTCCTTATGAGGCGGTGGGAAGGATTTCTTTGAATTTCATCGTGCTGTCTCTCAATCTCAACAGGCTGCCCTTGCTTCAGGTGAGGGCCCATCTGAGACAAATTAGCTGTTCAACATGTTCTAGTAACGTGTTGTCCAACATGTATGCTAATATGTTGATCAAATAAAAAACCACGTAACTCTCTACTACCACGCTCTGTCAGCATGATACACAAATTCTTACACACGCAAGCCTCCTAATCATCTCCTAACAGGTACTTTCTAACAAGTTTTAAGTAACGTGATTCTCTACTATCATGCTCCATCAGCATGGCACCTAAATCTTTTTGTGCAAACACGCCTTAACACAAATTAGCATTATCTCTTAACACGCTCCAAGTAACGTAATATCCAACACTGCCGGACTTTGCTCATTTAAAAAGAACCACGAACCGCGTAACTTTCCACTACCACTCTATCAGCATGGCAACACAATTCTTATGCAAACACGCCTCCTAACACGAACTAATCCAACACGTTCTGAGTAACGTTCCTGACTGTGCACCAAACCAACACGTTTCTAATCGTCGTCCCAGGTGGTGGGAGTGATCTCTGTGCTATTCATCGTGCTGTCGACCGTGGCCCTCACCCTCAACACGCTACCCTCGCTCCAGGAGAAGGACGCCCGGGGCCAGCCGCAGGACAACCGCGAGCTGGCCATCGTGGAAGCCGTCTGCATCACCTGGTTCACGCTCGAGTACCTGCTCCGCTTCCTCTCCGCCCCCAACAAGTGGAAG
Organism: Cheiracanthium punctorium; assembly: GCA_038373885.1. Taxonomy (NCBI): domain Eukaryota; kingdom Metazoa; phylum Arthropoda; class Arachnida; order Araneae; family Cheiracanthiidae; genus Cheiracanthium; species Cheiracanthium punctorium. Next base: position 52,812 of record JAWZYV010008562.1, read on the forward strand.
TTCTTCAAGGGGGCCCTCAACGTGATCGACCTGCTCGCCATCCTGCCCTACTTCGTCTCGCTCTTCCTGGTCGAAACGAACAATAGCACCGAGTCCTTCCAGGACGTGCGCCGCGTCGTGCAGATCTTCCGCATCATGCGGATCCTGCGCATCCTCAAGCTGGCGAGGCACAGCACGGGGCTTCAGTCGCTGGGGTTCACGCTCCGCAACAGCTACAAGGAGCTGGGGCTGCTGATGCTCTTCTTGGCGATCGGGGTGATGATCTTCTCGAGCCTCGCCTACTTCGCCGAGAAGGACGAGCCGGAGACCCGGTACACCAGCATCCCGGAGACGTTCTGGTGGGCCAGCATCACCATGACGACGGTCGGCTACGGGGACATCTGCCCCACGACACCGCTGGGGAAGGTGGTGGGGACGGTGTGCTGCATCTGCGGGGTGCTGGTGATCGCCCTGCCCATTCCCATCATCGTCAACAACTTCGCCGAGTTCTACAAGAACCAGATGCGCCGCGAGAAGGCGCTCAAGCGGCGCGAGGCCATGGAGAAGGCGCGCAGGGAGGGCAGCATCGTCGCCTTCAAGCACGTGAACCTGAGGGATGCCTTCGCCAAGAGCATGGACCTCATCGACGTCCTTGTCGACACGCAGCACAACGTGAGCCAGGTAACGTTTGTTCAAACGCACCTCCTCCTCTCGTGTGAATACTTTATGCTCATTATTTTCTCTTGGTACACAACAGCTGGATTCATACAGGCCGCTCCGTCCCGCGATGGTGTCATACAACTCCTGCACCGGACAGCACCAATACCTCCTAGATAAAGAAAGCCAAACGATTGAAGCTTTGACGTCATCACTAGACGTACAAAATTTATATAATGACAGATTTAGTTTCACAAAGTAAAACTATTTGAAATTTGTGGTGAATTTACTCACAAATGATTTGAGATAGAAAGTTTAATTTTACGACAAATGTCAATTTTTAACCATAACTAATTATATAATATAATACAGAATACGTAATGAATTATTTTGTATCAAAAATGTATTTTAAGATATTTTCTAATATTTTTGTCATTCACCTGAAAATTGTTTTACTTTGTGGAAATAAATAAAAAACTGTGGTAAAGTTATTTTTGTACGCCTGTCTTGTTTTTCGTGGATTATGGAGGCTTAGGCACTTCTGCTTTTATAGCATTTTGCTCCAAATCAAGATTAGATCGAAAGCGGTTGTACCTTCCAAGGTTGTTAATTTCTACCACACACTCCCTAAAAGTTCATTTCTACCTCATTCGGGAGCCGATAGGTGGCAGCTCTACCGATCGTCAGCGGAGCTTCTTAATTTTAAAGCAAATACGAAGCAGAAGAACCGAAGGCTTAGTTTTGCCACCCCCAGAGGTATCGTTTCGTATGGTAAGTTGGCGGGCATTGCCACCAGAATGTATTTTAACGTGCTCCAGTCGCCATTAGCGAGCGCGGCGGTCCTTGGTTGGTCCCAGGATCGAACCCATAACCTTTCGGCTACGAGATCGACGCCTGTCCCAACTTGGATGGTTGGTCCCAGAATCGAACCCACAATCTTTCGGCTGCGAGGTCGACGCCTTTCTGAACCGGGATACCGCGGCCCTTTTGTCAGTGGCGGCCCGTGGTAAAAACTATTAGTGCAGCCGGAAGCATATGAGCCCCCCCCCCGTTTCCTCCGGACAGGATTGGAAAATCTTTGTTACTGAATTCGAAAGCTGGCGGATTAAGCCCTCACCGAGGAAAAAAAAAAAAGAAATTACATAAAAAATGTAAGAGATCCTATTTTACTTCCATAAAATGGACACAAATTTCAACCAGCCGCTCTTATCCTCAAAATTGCATTAATCCGTGTCTGATTCGAAGTTTCCTTAGAATATTCTTTTGTAACGATAACTTGAGAAGAAAAGAAAAAAAAAGAAAACTTACTTATTTTTTATAAGTCAAATCAATCCTCCTTTCTTTTAAACATGCGAATTGGTCAGTGATATCCCCATAAAAAGGCGTTGTTTTAATTCAGATATCAATAATTTAAAAGCTCTTTAAAATTTCCCATGTTTAAAGAATTTTCTCGCTCGCCATGTCCTCTAAATGCCAGTTCTTGCTTACTTAAAAACAACACTGCTTTGATGGGTAATTGTCCATTCATAAGGGTCTATTCAGGCTTACCTTCTTGATAGAATCAGCAATATAAAGTCGAGAGTTTTCCAAACATATATTCTCCTTACCCCCTCCCTCACTTCTCGTACGAGCCAATCAGTTAGTCGAGTTCTCAAGTTCAGCCGCCGTTAAAAAATCTTTCATCGGCTGTATCAGCTGCATACTCCTTATGCCGGAGAGGCTGCTTACGTAGTCGTTGTCATGGCAACGGTGCTGCCAATTTTCTTTTCAGCGCTCTTGGCTGAACCAAAGATTTCCCCAATTGAATTGCGGGAAAATTAAAGTGCTTTTTTTCTGAATGAGCGATCCGGCCACAATACGTTTTTTTTTTTTCCCCGGAGATTATTTTAATTTACCGTAGGAATTCCACAATCCTCATCTGAATTTAGGAAAATTAGTAGAATAAATTATTTTAAAGTATGTGCTGATAATTTCAAGTGCAGCTCGGTTGTACTTGCTGTATCCCACGAGCCGCCACTGCCTTTTGTATGCCTAAAGATGATGTCAAAATTTCCGTTGTTTACCTTTCTTTATCTATAGGAGGTTTTGACGTTGCTCGGCATTCTTGCATGCGCTGCGGAACAACTGATAAAAACAGATATTCAGATGGCAGAAGGAGTTGAGTTTTTATGCTGAATTTCATTAATCCATCCATTTAAGTGGGAGTTTATATAGCTTCTCGTCTGCTAGAAAACGTTATAGAAGGGCCACCTTTCACAGGGATTAGCGGCAGCGGAACGGTGCAATCTGTATGAATCCATCTTTTGCATTCAACTAAGAATATGTGACACTAAGAGACGCTACAAGCAAATTCTGCCATTTGTACTGATGATGCCGTAGAAAGAGCTTAAAAGGCGATGGCGTGGTAGGCAGTTATTACCGCTATCGCTAGACATAAAGGCCACGACTGTCCTTTATATTATACCAGAGGCTACCAAGTACCGTTGCTAGGAGGTTATCTCAAATTTCTCGCTTCTGGCGTCTCCCAGTGTTATACCCCTGTACTTTTTGGTATGCAATAAATGAGTTTTTTTACAGATTAAATCGATGACTGTTTAAGTACTTAAGGCTGTTTCTTTTGAAACACTGCGGTAAAAATGCCCAAGGTTCTTTAAAAACCTTGAAATTCCTCTTCCCTTATAAATGCGAAACCTTCCCCTATAATAAGACACCGCAATCAAGTTTTTGTACCCTGTACTATATGTGTAACCAAGGTATATCCGTACAAGGGTCAACAAAAGGTGCAAGGCGTAGGGCCTGGTATAATATAAGGGTGAATGTTTTACTCGGGCTCTGTTCAGATCAGTTATATAAATTCCGCTGCCAAAACTGTCACAAGTGCTGTAATTACAAGGGTTGTTTTCCCATGGTCAATAAGAAGACACGAAATATCATTACCTGGGAACATTTATTGCAAAAGATATAGCAATATTTCAGGTACTTTTCAACATAACCTGAACTGTAACACTTATCATACTGCAGAATAAGTTTTTGTAGTCCTGTGTCATAGAAGCCTGCCGCCTGAGAAAGGAGCCAGAGTGTACCAGTCGTATGTAATCTTGGAAAAATAATGCCCGGACAGGAATTCCTTCACCCTTCCCATGGTAAACACCATCCTATAGTTACTGATCTTGCTTCCAGTGACTTGCACCTGTAGAAATTCCTGTCGGCGGGCCACTTCCACTGACGAAGACTGCAAACAACTGTGACACTGTTATTCCTTTCTCAGACAGCAAACTTCTATGACATTGGACTACCAAAACTTATTCCAGAGTATGACGAGTGTTGCAGATCCGGTTATTCTTATCTTGAGAAGTAGCTGTAATATTGCTGTATCTTTCGCAATAAATTTCCCCAGGTAATAATCTTTTGTATCTTTTTACTGGCCGCGGAAAACTTACTTTCCGGAAGACCCTCATTTTAATTTACGGCATTTTTTAGTGACATCATCATGAGTAGTCCATAATTTGTAGGAGAATTGTAAAAAAGTAGACCTTTGTTACCTTCATCATATTAAGTGTTAAACATTCTTTTGCTATTCTCAGACACATTCTTAAATCCAATGCGTCCTGAAAGTTCCCGTAACCGAACTTAATGAACTCATTGTGCGTGATTTTTTTTAAAGATATTAAATTTTTATTGTTTGCTTATCACTGTATCCATTCTTTAATTTTCGTCCTCAGGTTCTTTCCGCGCTCTATTTGTGCGAGAACAAAAACTGCATGTTGTTTTGTTCTTCATAGTGAAATGAATTTATCACGGAATAAGAGAATTGCGCTCCATGAGATATAACCTGAACGTAAATCGTAAGAAAGATGCAAAGATATTTCGCTCAGTAAATATCCAAATGATATCCATATTTCGTCAGTATAGGAACTTTTAGAAGACTCTGTATGACGGCTGAGAATATCATATCAAAAATTTATAATTATGATCACGTCATTCAGACGAGGTATGTTTGAATGGCACAAATTAGCCACATTTGGTATCTGGATTCTTATTTACTGGCAGGAGTGTGGCTTTTTTTTCCAACATATGAATACTAGTACTAGTAACTGTAGATGAATGCTAGTACTAGTAATGCTAGATGAATGCTAGTACTTGTAATACTAGATGAATGCTAGTACTAGTAATACTAGATGAATGCTAGTACTAGTAATACTAGATGAATACTAGTACTAGTAACAGTAGATGAATGCTAGTACTAGTAACAGTAGATGAATGCTAGTACTAGTAATTAATCTAGTACTAGTAATAATATAGTAATTCATCTAGTACTAGTAATAATATATCATGTACGTGCTTAGTACTAGTAATACTAGATGAATGCTAGTACTAGTAATAATATAGTAATTCATCTAGTACTAGTAATAATATATCATGTACGTGCTTAGTACTAGTAATACTAGATGAATGCTAGTACTAGTAACAGTAGATGAATACTAGTACTAACAATAGATGAATACTAGTACTAGTAATACTAGATGAATGCTAGTACTAGTTACAATAGATGAATACTAGTTCTTGTAATACTAGATGAATGCTAGTACTAGTTACAATAGATGAATACTAGTACTAGTAATAGATGAATACTAGTACTAGTAATAGATGAATACTAGTACTAGTAATACTAGATGGATACTAGTTTATTTGCTTCTTCAGGTGGACGCAGGTAGCCTGGAAGAGGACTCTACGCACTACGCCACGACGGGCACTGGCTGCTTCCGCAACCACGACCACGGATTCAAGGCGGGTCCCACGAACAATGGCGGCGGAGAGGACAACCGGACATTCCAGATGGGTGGGGTCGAAGCGGTCAACCCCAGCGCCCACAACAGGCTCGACGTCCCACCACTCCAGCCCGTAGAGGAGCTGCATGCGATACAGTCCCAAGTGAGTTGAAACTCGTGGGTCTCCTATAGTTGCACAGTTCAGTCTGGGGGATCGATTCTCTCCGAGTAGGTTCAAAATCGAAGTCTTTACCCGCCTTGAAGTGGAGCCTTAACCCTTTGAAGCGCAACCATTTCCTAATGCTGAAAAAAAGGCATCCATTGCCATCGCTCGATCTAACTACCACGTAGGCTGTGTGCTCACACCCGGTCTGTGTCAAAAAATGGTCTCTAGATCTGTAGCACACGATGAACGATTCTATCGATCGCCATTTTGCAGTTAGTTAAATGGAGCTATGGCAACTGCTACCCCTTTTCCAGTATTGGGCAGTCTATCCAATTGTTCTTTTATATCAGAGCATTTCCACTCTATTCTCCATTTTTCAGCAGATGCCAGAGCTGTTAAAAATAATCCTGACAATTTTACAAATAATCGACAATTTTTACGGGAAATGATGTGCTAAAAAGTAAAGGATTTTCGTGCAACTATGTCACCCGCAAATATTTTTATAGAAATCAAAATTATTCTTCGTGACTGGCGATAGTCAAAACGTCAGAGTTTTGTGTCCTCACGGCGAGGACACCACGTGTTAAAGGTTTAAGAGGGTTATTGTGTTTGGCTGAACGAGTTTAGAACCTGTCCGGAAAGTTGTTAGGTCAGTTACTAACAAACGACTGGGTAGGGATCGTTGAAAATTAGCCAGCAACTAGCTTCTGACAACTGTGAGGGAAATAGGTTTTTGCATATATAGGTATCTTTTTTTGCAGGGTATTGCAAAGTTCCATTACTAGTTATATACAGCTGTTTTGAGTTATCTACAATATCTTGCCAAGTTTGTCGACCATGATACATTGTCAAATTTTTACGCTTGAAAGATGTGTTGTGTGGGGGAAATGATTCAGAATCTATGCGTTTGGCATGAATTATTAATGAATATGTCATTTTATCTCTCGGCCCTTTTGAAAAATATGACCCAAAAATGCGACATAAAAGTAAGAATAAATTGTTGAGTATTGAATTGTTTATTTTTCTTTTATTGTGCAATGTCTTAGCCTCCTGAATTCTGTATCTCTCAATAAACATTTATCCACTTAACTGTAACTGCGCTCACGCACGCATTCTTTTTACTTCTTCTATAATTTTTTCCTTCTTGATGTTACCTTGTTATGTGATGTGCCTGTTTCTTCCGTTCCAATTTAATAAAGTAAATATTATGTTAAAATCCCACGCTTACTATGTTGGTGTCATAACTCTGCTAACATATCTGAAAGGTTATAGACACCAGATGGATTAATTTTTGCATTTGCTGATTTTTAACGTTCGTTTCAAGGCTGCATCATTCATCCTCAAAATGGCGACTGGAACTTCGCGAAACTTGAAGCGCTGAATATCATAAAATTAAGGATGCATCAAGAATAACTCGTAAAAGGTGTAAACGCATCGGGAACTGGGCTAGGGAAGTGAAAGCGGAAAAAAGAATAATTTTAAACATAAGCCCAACAGCCTGGGATTCTTATCCACTCTGGATGACTCGCCAATAGGGCTACCAGGCGAAAAACAGCAACCCTACTCGCCTAAAGCTCTCTCAACAATATCAAATAACGAAAAGCAAAATTTTTGGTTTGTTAAGATAGGCACTAAAAATGATATGAGTTGCTTCAGTTACCATCGACCCACGTTTGCAATTGCAAGGAAAGATCAGGAAACCCTCCTACTTCCAGTCGATGAAATAAATGTAAAAGAAGAATAAAAGAAAAAAGGTGAGAGATAAAATGACATAGTCAATTAATATCGTTTTAATATGGCAATAAATGAAACCAAAAAGTTAGGGGGTTCAGGGGGGTCTCCCCCTGACGAGACTCGAAAACCCGATTATATCTTTCTTGTTTGTTTGTGATAGACTTTGCAGACTTCTGACTCAATAGGGAATATCATAACGCTTTTCTTTTCGCGAACACGTAATTGTATTTTCTAATTGTGGTAGACTAAAAAGAGCTCAAAAAACTAGTTGGAAAGCTTGTAAATTTTTCTTTTCTTTCAATCAAAAACAGCAGGTTTGGCAAAATTTTAAAATAAAAACCATGATATAGTTTTACTTCTGATTAACTTTGCGAAATTACACAAAGTCACTTGGCAAAATGTTTGTGAAAACCGATTTTTTTATTTGGCAGTTTAAGGGCCTCCCGCCTCTCCCCCTCAAGAAAAGCTCTTAACAGTAGCGCTGCATAACACCTAGATTACAGTCATTGCCATATTCCAGGAAAGCTTATTGATATATATTTTGGTACATGGGGCTGTATCTAACAGTTATAAAAAGTTTCTTTGCACAGGAATTCTTAATGCTACGAATCTCTGGAGGGCGTTGCTGCAAGCATTTAGAAAAGATTGCTTGAATTTGTCAAATATTTACTTTTGAAATGTACTTCATGTAATCACCCTTGTAAACTCTGCAATACAAAAGAAGCTGTCTATTCTTTGTCAAGCGCAGAGTTAACTAAATATCCAGGGACTTGGATATAAGAAGAACATCGACTAACGGCAGACGGGCGAAATTGCGTCAGCCGCTTAAAGGAAAATTCTCGACCCCCCCTTTTAATGATTAGCTACATAGGCGCCCTCTAGCGACTCATAATGACAAATCATGATATCAACTACTAACGCACGAATGCGCACAACATAAACTTATTGATTTCGCCTCAGAGCGCCATCTTACAGGCAAATTTCGTTTAGCTCTTTTAGAATAGGTCGATCGTGCTAAAGACCGTTTTAATATCGGAAAAGAAGATAAAAGTTTAACGTCTTTATCAAAGTTACTACAAAATCATAATCTTAGAATAAACAATATATTATGTTCAAATTTTAATTACTCTCATGGAACTTAATGTCAAATGATATATACTTCATTCATCAAGCAAATATATTTAAAACAAAATCATGTATATTAAGTTAAAAAAATCTTTTTTCATGCCTTAAACTCAAAAATGAAATCTTAAAACTTTACTCGCTTTAGAAATTACATAATCTCTTTTGTCAGATTTTTCTATAAGCACTTTAACGGGCTCCGACGGAAATGCGGGCAGAAAGTTCTCTAATGCTTTAACAGTTTTCTTTGCTTTTGTTTTCCGGTTATTGAATTTTGAAAGATAAAAATATCGTCTGCAGCCAAAAACATTTAAACTCTCACCTTTTCATGTAATGAAATAAAAGCTTCCAAAAATTTTATTAATGAACGGTAAGTGGGTTTTATTTTTTAGCTCTTTTTATTTATTTTCTCTTACTTTATTTGGGTAAATCTTCGACTTTCCAAGGAAAGAGTTTTAGCTGCTTAAAGTACAAAAATCGTAAAAAAGCAAACACTATATTTTTATTGTTCAGAAAATAAAGTTTTCTGTTCGTAATTTTACTTTTTTTTTGTGTGTGTGTGCGACAAAATGTAGTATTGTAACGGCGAAAAAATCCAGTATTCAGATTTCGATCATTCCTGAATTTACTTCCTAGAAGTACCTGAATCGTAACTCCCTCCCTCCTTCCTTCCTAGACGTTCTTGACGTCTGTGCGTACATATGATCTAAATGCATGTTCTTTGTGTACAACAACTTATCGAAACTAACGCTGAAGAAATTAGGGCCCGGTCGCTGAGCCACTTGACGACATTTCCTGAACTGCGGCATCGGTTTGAAAATGCTGTCCTCCAGGTTGTTCTTTAATACCCGAAGTGATAAAAGTCATTGGATGCGAGATCCGAGCTGTAGGGAGGATGTACCAATAAGTTCCATCGGTAACTCTTTAGCCTACCACGTGTAACCCCCCATTGAAACTCACTTGTTACCTTACTTTTTGAAACACCTTTGTACAATTTTATCTACTAACTTTTGAGAAGTAACTGCTCTGGTGATTTAAATCATCGGGGTTTAACGTTAGTACCAAAATCGCAGTAATCACTTCCTGCATGGTATACACATTTCTGTCTGCCGTTACACTCTTTAAGGAGTGACTGTAGTCACTATTCTCTATTTTAGAGTGCATCAGTGTGCTTTTATAATGATTGTTTTTCTCATTTTCCTGTAGTTGTAAAACTTGCTGATCCTTTGCAGGTAGGGCAGAACGATTCACAGTAACGTCTCAAAGCATTCTTTTTCATAGCATCAAGGTCTGTAACTTGTTTTACTCCTTATATATGTGCATGGCTTTCTCTGAGCATGGAAAAAAAATATATATATATATATATATGCATGATCTGATCGTGGCTTGCTGACGTGAACTACAGCATGCATGCATGGATCTTAACGTAGTTTTGCCTCTTAATTTGTCCCTCACGTGTGAAATACAATCCGACGAAGCAGATTTTCACTCCTTTTTCGAGTGTATTTAAGTATCTCTTTCAGGATCAAAATATTCAAAGTGAAAATTCACTCCTTTTATTAACTAAATGATTTCACTCCCCTCTCCTTTTTTTCAATAGATTTCACTCGACATAAAAGTATTTTGTAAAAGGAAACGCTCCTTTTATGAGGCGTTTTTTGAGTAATTTTTTCGCCTTTGATTTATTAATTTGCAGTAGCCAGCTTTCATTCCAATTTAGCTTCAGGCGTAAATAAATGTACGTTTCTTTACGAACGTCTTTTTCATTTCTCCTGTTTTTAAGTTTAAAAAATCGGCATTTTTTCCTGAAGTCTATTCGGAATAGCGGAATTCTACTGTATAAGATTATTTTCACTTAAAGATGCGAAATGTCACTAGGCTTGACCAAGTTTTAGTGAAATATCGCCAAATTTGGCGAGAAACCTCGACATTAATATTACCTATTGGGAAAGTTGAAAATCCCCATCTCACGCTCTAGTTAACTAATTTACAAGCAACAAAATGCAGAATTTAATAAATTGATTCGTATAACACGAATTTCAGACTAAATTGAATCATCGAAGAGCAGAAAATCTTTAACAAGATTATTCTGGAAAGTATTTTATAATCAATACATTGTACATAATTCACTAATTTCTTACTATTACTCCTAAAAGTAAAACAACACCGAAACATTTACGATCGAAAGTTAATGATTAACTTTGAAAAGCTTTCGAGAAATATCTACAACAAATTATTTATGAGAGTTCGATAATTTAGCTTGCACTGAGTTGTTTTTGTGCGCTTTCTGAATCTGTTATCGCAAATATATAATCCACAACACGCAATAATTTGCGACATTTTCAAGTACTCCGTTGCTACGTAATAGTAATGTTCCACGCGCCCTGGTTGGAAGTAGAAAGGCCGTGTGATCAAAATATTTTGCACGCACTGTTTTTGTCTTGCGTGCATTGATTGATTACTTTATTGTTTTGAATGCAATGCGTAGTGCTTGCTTACATAAGTACTTTACCCTTTTGGAGAGCATGTAATGTAAATAATTAATAAATACAGTTTTCTGTATTTTGTGTTGCGTTTCACAGAAAAATAAACAGCTGCATCGATTTTTCATATTGAAGTAGTTTTAGCAAACTTCTGTACATAAAAAAGTTCGTAAGTCCATATGGTTTTTTATTTCATTTTGTTCCATCTAAAATTTCGCTATGGTTATCTGTTTCGAGGGAAGCTATGATAAACTACAGAATGAAGTTTCATTTGTCAGTTTTCCTAATGCAGTTCGGGGCACGAGGCCAGGAACCTCAATTTGCTGACGTTTGTCTGGAACTAGGAAGGACTCACTAATTCAGGGTGGCGCGAGGTCCTGGAAGTCATGGAAAAATCAGGGTAGTTTATCCGTCTGGGAAAAATCATGTAAAGATCAGGGAATTTCTTTTAAAATGTCCAAAACTCGGGGAGCTTTCGTTTTTGCTTAGTGAAAGAGACCGTTTTTAGTTGTGGATCAGCATCTAACTCACTGGTCATAGGTTCGTTCTGGATCATGGATTACTCAACTGATGCAGACAGTTTACAAATCACTAGACTTAAGTGATGTAGGCGCTCAGAATGAATTCAAAACCGCAGGTATTCGGACTCATACTGAGATACGGTATCATTAAGGTGACCATATATTCGAACGTAGAGTTGAGGACATGTCCACAATTCTGAAACAAAATTGGGAACATTTTATAATTAATGAAATAATTAACATTAATCTAATTAAAAACAATGTAATAATTAAAAATTGTCCTTAATTGCTTCTCTACTTTTCGGGGACAAACCGCAAAAAAAACACAGAAATTGGACTGTCCTCGAAAATTGGGGACATATGGTCACCTTAGGTATCATACAAGAAACCAGACACGAATAATTTAGACATACGAATTCGAATTTCTTTTTGAGTCAAAACTTCTGAATCTGGGTGATCCAGTAACGAGTTATAATGAAAAGAAACAACTCATAACCCCTAGTGGTCAATTGCCAATTACACATCAAGAGGGTGGAATTTCGGGGTCACTTTAACCTAGTCCCCAAATTCCACTACTGTCCGAGTAATTTTGATCGTTATCTGGTAATGCGACAATCGGGGAACTTTTTTTTTGTTCAATTTCTGTAGCTACCCTGTACTTTGTCAGTCATGTGCTCAGAAAGTGATATCCTACAAAGATTAGACTTTCAGGACTTATCAGAAGGTTCTTCACCATAGAAATCTCTCCTGGAACCATTATCGTTAACGTAAATTTAATTCAAATCAGTAATCACTTTACGTACACTTGATTTCTGTAAAGCTGGACCACAATCGTACTGATATTATAAATGCGGATGTTTGTATGTTTTTTATTGTCTCCCGCTGAAACAGCTGGACGTATTTGGATGAAATTTAGAATGGAGATAGCTTATACCTGAATTAACACGTACCCTACATTTTTATCCTCAAAACAAACAAATAAAGAAGACTGTTCCGTGATTTTCATAAATTTCTAAATTTTGTGACACATTACTGTGCCACAAAAACCACATGTTGGCAGCAAATCTCGCTTATAGTTTACACTCACCACTCTCCAAATCTGACGATAAAGCACAAGTCTAACCTCTCAGCAGATTTCCTTGCCCACACTCACGCCCTTGCCTCATACTTCAAACGGGTTTTGATTGGCGACACTGTCTCTAGCGTAGTTCTTCTCTCTGGTATAATGATGATGTGAATCAATATCCTAGAAAAGTCTGGGAATTCCGCTTTAGAAATTGCGTAGGATAAAACCTTCTTCATAAGTGATGCCACGTAAATTGACCTCTTGTCCTTCATTGTTTCAGGTAATGACCAACTGTGAGGTGCCCGTCCCAAGAACTCCCAAGTCAAACGTGCCGCTGGAAGCTCGCTCCAGGACCAGAAGAACCACCAAAGTCTTCAAGCCCCCTTCGGGAAAGGAAAACCAACCGCCGCCGTTCGACTTGTTCTGTTTCAGCACACCGACGAAGAAACGGTCGAAAAACCACTAAACTCAACCTGAAAAATAACGTGCTTCTTGCACGCTCAACACAGCTTGGCACTCGAATCGAAAGATGGAGCTCATGAGCAAAACAAAAGATTGTTCCAGTGGCTCTGTTGCGATTAAGAGATCCAAAAAGAAAAATTCCTTTTTTATTCCAGAAAGCATTTCTCGAACATTTTTAGAATTTATTTCGAAGAGTTCTTCGGTTTCTTTAAAAATCGGAAATGAGTGTGTGTTTTAATTTGGAGACGAGATTTTGAAAAAGAAGTTGGCAAGTTGTGATCAACCTGCAAGACCAGTTGAATTGGATGCTGGTTGAACTGTTGATGCAAGGTAAGAAGTTGGTCAATAATCAGTGGCGTATCTAAGGTGTTTACTGTAACCTTGTTTCTTTTTTCCCATAATGCATGTGCCTTGTAAATATGACCCTTCTAAATTGCGGTATTCATTTTTTAACCACCTTTTATTGCATTTTCATCGATTCTACATATGTTTGCAAAATTTCAAGTTTGTTGGATATTGGGAAGTTAGCGAAAAATAGAGTAAAAAATTTGGCCCTCACATACAGTGCGAGTGGAGGCTGTTCCTTAGGCATACCTGCTAACTTTTACGGATTATCCATAAAATATACGGACTTTAGTGTTAATTTACTGATTTACGGATATGACAAATAATTTTACGGATTGCTTGGCGGTTTTCGAAGTTCTCAATGTTTTTCAATGTAATCTTTCTCCATCCGTCCAGAGAATATATATTTTCCCTTCAACACTCGTTTATTTAAATGTCCAGTCCCGTAAGAGTAAAAAATGATTCCTATTCTGAATTTAAATTTAATTTTTTACCTCCACCCCCCCTTTTCCTCTCTCAAGGAAGCCAATTTAAAAAAGGTTTCATTGAGTAAGGCAGGTTCAGATTTTCAATTCAATCTTTTTCCATCCCTCTTGAGGTCAATATTCTTCCTTTGGTACTCTTTCCTTTAAAGCTCTAATTCCGTCAGAATAAAAAATGATTCCTGTTTTAAATTTAATTTTTACCCCCCCCCCCCCAGAAAACCAGGAAGGAAAAAAAACTTCACTAAGTAGAGCAGGTTCGGTTGTGAATGAAAATATTAAAAAAATAAAATTAAAGAACATTTTGACAAGAAATAAACTTAGTTTAACAAGAGCACAAGTTATTAACAAACAATGAAAAACCGTGGACCCGTGAACGCTAATGGAAGTTGGTGCACGTAAAATTTGTCGTAGCTTCAATGTCCTCCTGTTCAAACGATACCTCTGGGGCTGCCGATTTTAGGTGCTTGGAAATTTGGAATGTGCTAGGAAATTGCTAGCACATTCCAAAGGATAGGTGCTAGGATGCTAGGAAATAGGTGCTAGGAAATTGGAAAAGGATAGGTGCTAGGAAATTTGGAATAGAGATAGATTATAACCTGAATTGGTTCACCTGAATTGGCTCACCTGAATTGGCTCACCTGAATTGGTTCTCTCATCTGGAATTGGTTCAAAATTAGGAGACCCCGATCTAAGTCGATCTTCTTCCCACTGGGGCTCATTTAAATAGAAGCCTCCCCCTTTCACCCATTGCCTTGCCCTGGTTGCAGAGACAGTTTGTGAATCTCTAGCTCAACTGATTTCTTTAAAAAGCTGTTCAAAAATTTCATGATTTCTTAAAAGAAAGTCTTTAATAAGACCGATTATAATTTTATTGTGAATGCACTGTGTTCAATTAATAATGAAATTAAATACAGTATTTTATATCTTGTAGGTGCAAAGTGGGTTATAAAGACAGACCTTGTTCTCTTCTGTGATAAGGAAAGAAAGAATATTATGGTGAAAGTTTTATAATTTGTGCTACATAAGAATCAAGGAAGCAAACATCTCAACTCGCTGCAGTCACTTATTCCTTCCCCCCCCCCTCTCCCAACGTGGTACCTCACCAGTTTCTCAGTTAGGGGCCAAAGACTTAAGAACTTTCCAAACAAAATGTGGGAGTTAAATATCATCCTGTTTTTTCTATAACTTGGAACAGAGTAGCTGTACACGTAGATTCACAATCAAAAAGTTCTGCTTTTGAACTCTCGTCATCTTTTTCTAATATTTTTGAGACATGAAAAGTTGACAAGAGCTAAACAAAAAAAAAAGTTGTGCCTCAAACACTAAAAACTGTTGAACCATTTTCTACTCACAGTCTCGGCTGGATACTGTGCAACCTCTCTGGAACGACCAGCTCGCTGGTGTACCGTATGAAATCGGGTCGCTGAAAGTATGTATAAACAAATGCTTCACAAAGAATGACAAATTTGCGATATAACTGCAGTTCTCAAAATGTAAAATATTTAGTATTTTTCAATTGCTTGTTTACCAAACAAATGGTGTTTAGTGGAGTTTTTCGAAAAATTTTATCATGTTGGTAGTTTTTAAGCTGTTTCACACACATTGTAATAAATGATATGGGAATTTTTCTTACTTGTTTTTTTTTTATTATTATTCTATAAAAGTAGCTTAGATGTAGAAGATTGGTTTCTGAAAAATAAGAGCTTTTTATTGAATAATAATATTAAATAAAATATTCATTATTAGACGCAATTTAAATGTTAATTTCGTTATTATGTTTCATTATGATATATTCTTAACAATCCTGAAAAGTTTTATATTAATAGGATGAATAAAGTTTTGATTGAAAGAGCGCTAAAAGAACATATAATTTAAGAAATTTATTTATTTAGCATTCACCTTTTTTTATCAATATTTTGTTATTTTATCATATTTGTCGCATCTTTCGATCTAATAGATTTGTTAAAAATACTTTAAATAAGATGTAATAACATTTTCATATTGCTAACTATATATCCTATTTGCACAATTTTCAATAAGAAACAATGTATCGTACATATCAGTCACATTTATGAATTTCCTGAAAATACATGCACATTCACACTTGCTGGAGCGCGGACGGACAAACAAACCTAAAATCGCATTAAGTGTCGAGACGCGGGAAATTTTTCTATTGCTGTCGAGAAAACTACCATTTTGGTGAATGCTATGTGAGGGGTCGTTCACTATTTAGAGTGCGCATGCGCAGAGAAATAATATTCATTTTGAGGTCATGGCGGTCGTTCAGAGAGGTTTCACACTGTCACAATATGTCAAGTGCGTTTGAAATGCACACATTGGGAGACTGTCAATAGTTTCAGAACAGTCTTAGGATTCAAGTTTTATGTCATCGATTTCCCAGATTATTTTTATGAACACCTTGATGAGATTTCAACCTTCTTTTTACAAAAACAGAACCGGAGGCATAGTTGTGGAAAGTTTTTTTATTGCCTTATAAAACTGGATAGAAGTGTTTGAACAAATCAACAGCTGATAACACATAAAAAAAAACAGCTTTATACCTCGATGTGTGGTTTAAACGAAAATGTATATCTGTGTAATGTAATTTGTTATGAAGTGTAAAATATCCTTTTATTTTATTTTTTTGTTAAAAAGTGTGATAAATTCATATGTTGCGCATAAGCTTATAAACCTTGAAAAAATTATTTTAAAATTGATTATTAATAATTTTAAAAAGCACAATTGTTCGCTCTATGTTTAGTGTGACATTTATTTATTTATTAAAAAACAATTGTGCAGGTTGTGTTTTGTGCAATGCTTTATTGAAATCCCTTTAATTCCATGTATTAAAGTCAGCGGGAAACATAATCACCACCAAATTCATTCATTTTCTAAAATACCCATGGTAGACTACATAAACACATTTTATTAGTGCTGCCATCTGTTAGTAATTTTAAGAACGACAAAGATAATAAATGAGTGTTTTGACATGATAATTTGGGTTTTAACAGTAGACTTTAGCTTTAGATGAAAGAAGAGAGTGCAAACACTTTATTCGTTGGATCCATTTTCATATGATTATATTGGTGGATATAATCATATGAAAATGAATGTATGAACATAATGAATAAGTATGAACACTGTGATTTAAATATAAATAACTAAGAGGTACTCTAATTTTTAATAGCACCCAATGAGCGGTGGTAAGCATACTTCTTACTTTGTGAAGTAATTATAACACCCCTTTATTTTAAAGAGAAAGTGGTCCCCTAACGGGTAAAGGCTTTTATCATATTTGTTTATGTGTATGATTGTTTAAACATGGGACCTAACAGGTCAGTGAAGTCACAAATTTGAAGTGTTGAGTCACGGAATTTAACAAATATTCTGACATTCATTTTGTTTTGTGACACAAATTTGTGTTTTCATGTACGATAAAACAAAATTATATATCTCGAGGAGTTCAAGTAATGTTCGCATTTTTTAGCATAATTAGTATTTTATTATTTTGATGGTATAATGTTTCTTAAATTAAAATGTGGCATACAACATTCATATAACATCTGATCACAGAATTTTTTAGGGAATTTTTCTTAAATTATTAATTTGTTTTATTAATTATCAGGTGTTGATATCAATTTTATTTGTTCCATGGTAAATTGCTTTAACGAATGATAAAGAATTCAATAAAGCTAAATCAACATATTATTTAATTCTTTATCAGTTATATTGTGTTATTGATTTTATTTAATAGTTCGTCGATTACGTTAGAGCTGTAATTAAATTTTATTGAATGTTTTATCTGATTTTATTGAATGCATTGTGCTTTT
Organism: Cheiracanthium punctorium; assembly: GCA_038373885.1. Classification (NCBI taxonomy): domain Eukaryota; kingdom Metazoa; phylum Arthropoda; class Arachnida; order Araneae; family Cheiracanthiidae; genus Cheiracanthium; species Cheiracanthium punctorium. Next base: position 70,431 of record JAWZYV010008562.1, read on the forward strand.
AATGTATCATATTTTAATAAATTTAAAAATTGCGGAATCAAAACCATTTTATTTGAAACGCGAAATTATTTTTTACTTAGCGACTTTACTATCAGTTTAATTAGAAAAAAGTTTGCCTTTCTTTTGAAATGTTCTTCGTAATTTTGGCTAATGAAAAGTGAATTCTCTTTATGCAATGGCTTCATGATTTATTTAATTTTAGTTTTATTAATTTTAAATGTATTTTTATTTTATTTTATTCTTTACACGATTGGAAGTCCTATAATTTTTGCTTTATCTTCTTTAAGGGCTTCCACTGCCTTAAAAAAATCTCTTAAACTTCAAAATCAGTTTAGGGGCGCCTAAAAAACCCTTACATTTTGAGAGAAAAAAAACCCTTTAAAATGACACATTTCTCTTTTACCGGACCATTAATTTTTTTTTCTTTCATAAAGTAGATTTTATTACTTAGTAAATCTTAATCATATACTGTATCGTTTTCTATCTGAACTTGGTTGTTTTTCATTTAAAGAATTACCAGAAAAAATTATTCACGTATGATTTTAAAAGTCTGTCTTACCTTAATATCTAAAATATAGAGTGATTCTTCTATTTGCAATGTTAAATTCAAAATGAAGTATTTGTGGAATATACTTCAAAATCACTTAATTTATAATTTTTCTTTTCAGTTATTCACTGAAACAAGTTATTACTTTGATATTTCAACATTTATTTCACGGCATGTTTCACAATAATAAAATCTCGGAACAATTTACTAGAAAAAAAATTAATTAATTAAAAAAATCTAAAATGTCCTCAAAAAAGCCCTTAAATTTTGTCTTTTGACTAGAGTAGGAATCCTAGGGTTACTTTGATGTGAGTATTGATGATGCGTGGTTTACATCACATGTGTATGGTTTATTTATTTTATGTTACCGTTACAATCGATTTTTTTTTTCAAGATTGTAAGAGTATGTATCAGTTATTAGTAAACCATTACGTATGTAGAAGTTGTTAGTAATCCATTTTGATTAGTGATGGAAATATTTTGCTACTTTTATATAATGATATGCAGTTTAAATGAAATTTATCCAGCATGATCTATTTCCGAAAAGTCGCCTTATGGATTGCCTTTGAATACAATAATTTGAGTAATGCTCTGGCTACTTTGCTTCACTTTGATACGGATGTTGCGTGCGCAGTTACTAATTACTATGATAATTATTTTAAGAAAGATTTCAAAATGTCTGTTTTGCTAAATTCGCACAGTTTGATGCATAAATGAGTTTTACCGAGTAAAACTTCCCTTTGTCTTCAAGCTTAACGCTTTAACGCGCAGTGTTCCCGCTCTGGGAACACCAAACTCTGACGTTTTGACTGTTGTCAGTCACGAAGAATAGATTTGATTTCTATAAAAATAGTTGCGGGTGACATAGCTCCACGAGAATCTTTCACTTTTTAGCACGTCATTTCCCTTAAGAAAATGGTCACGATTATTTTTAATAGCACTGACATCTGCTGAAAAATGGTAGAATGCGAGAACAGCTGTATTGATTGCCCAATGCTGAAAAAAGGGCAGCCGTTGCCATCGCTCGACTTAACTACCAGCAAGATGGCGGACGATCGAAACGTTCATCGCGTGCCACAGATCTAGAGACCCCTTTTTTGACGACAGCTGGCTGTGCCGGCACAGCCAGTTGAGTCAAAAAAAGGGTCTCTAGATCTGTGCACGCGATGAATATTTCGATCGTCCGCCATGTTGATGGTAGTTAAGTCGAGCGATGGCAACGGCTGCCCTTTTTTCAGCATTGGGAAAGGGTTGCGCCTCAAAGGGTTAACGCTTTCGAAATTCTGCGAGAATTATATAATTTTTTACAATAACAGTGAAAATAAATGTTGAGCAAACATTATTTTTGAAAACAGTATTTTCTTGTGATAAACAGTTTACGGCTGTAAATGTATTAAAAAAAAATAATCAATTTCTCTTCAGTAAAGATATGTTTGTTCCAAATACCGAGAAAAGCACACTTTTTTATTCAATATATGTAGCATTTTCAAGATTGATTTTCTTACCTTGGTAGGAGTGGCGTATCTAGGGTATACTAGGTAGGACACGTGCCCTATGTGACGCGTGAAAAGGGGGTAGAGATTTCCATTGCGAGGTTGATGCACAAAAGAAGCATTTTTACCTAGGTACGCCACTGTTTTGTCACTCTTCTGTATTTACCCTGCCCTTACTCTTTACTTATTCACGCTGCATCCGATAAATGATCAAAATATTTGCTCTTTTGAATAACTATGGACGATGCAAATGTTCACTTAACCTTTTGTGCACAGTGGCGTACGCAAGGGAAGGTTGCAGGATTTAAACTCCTTGACCCCCTTGAAATCGGATTTAACACTTTTGCTCTCTTGCAAAAATTCTAAGTAGAGATTCCCTTTCTGCTCTGACTGTGTCTTCATCGCATTTGACTTTTGAATGTCCCCGCAACAGATCGGCCTTAGTAGACACAGAAAGGGAATCGCCACCGTTACAATAGAAACTAGTTATTTTAAACTTGTTAAAAACTGTTTCGAGGCTTCTTAGGATATTTTTTCCCAATGGGACAGGAAAAAAAATCTGATGTGGACACCACATGATTTCATTGTACATCTAATAAATTATACGTATTTTTGGAGCACTTCATTTAAACTTATTTCATTCGAAAATCAAATACGATATCTCAATGACATTACGTTTCGGCGATTTCTCGCCAAAATTGGCGACAGTTGACACGATTTCGGCTCGGCCCAAAGAATGATTGTTAATGGACCTTAAATGTAAAGAGTCTTTTTGGTGACCCTGTCCAATAAATTAAAGAGACGGTCAAAATCTGAATTCCAAAATACAATTCATCTTTCACCTCTTAGAGGAAATTAAAAAAGCGTCCACCCCCCCCCCCAAAAAAAAAGTTGGGGGGGATGCTGCGTTCGCCACTATTTATGTATATATACAACCTTCGAAAAACAGAAGAATACTGAGAATTATTTAATGTAAGATATTTGTATATAATATTTTCCATAAAGTGTCATTTTAATTTCCCAGAATACTCTGCTTGAATTATCACAAAAAAATATTATTGTACATACGTGTTATGAGTCAAACTATTCAAAACCTGAAATGTATTCGTACTATTGGAAGCACTCTTAATAAGTTGATAGTTAAAATCGATCAACCAGCATGGATTAGTTACCGGCATTTTTTTCCACCTAGAAATTTACTACCCTAGGTTTAATTGCGCGTGTGTCAAACAACATGAAAAAAATAACCTCTTACACAGCAAAAAATGTTATGCGTAAAAAGTCAAAAATTTTAAATAACATCTTGAATATTAAACACGGTTCTTTACTTTTTCAAAATAAAATTATGAATATGCGTTAGAACCTCTTAAAAAGTTCTCGACCAAGGCAACCCACTTTCTCTACAGTTAGACCTTGTGTAGCTTTGCCATAACACAACAGAACAGCAACAAAATAAAATTAACAAAAGTCTCATAGCACAAACATCATGCTAAAAAATGCCAGCTGTATGTTTTTCTTTTCACATTACTACAAACTTTTTTTACTCTTAGAGTTGTTTTACATAAAATGTACTCCAAAAAATTCTTCATAATTTTCCACGTTGTGAAAATGCATATATCTTGCCGACTTTTCTATCCAAAAAATTTTTTTCAATTACTGACGAAATTGATACTTACAAAATCAACTTCTAAAAACTTTCACTAATACCGATTCAATATTATTTTATAATTTTTTTTTTAATCTCTATTGTTATTTGTTACTTATTTACTATAGTTAGTTGTAAATAACAATAATTTGAATATATGTGTGTGTGTGTACTAAAATGTTTTTATTTTGTATGCATGTAAAAATTTTACTAATGCAGAATTTTAATCGTAGTGGAAAAAAATTATTTTAACACAAGTCTGTTTTAATGATGTTATTTTATACAGGTTAAATTAGCTTGGCATTGGTATAATCCAAATAGTATATTATAACCAAATAAATAATTAAATATATAGATTTAATTAAATATATAGATCTCTGTTGTTATTATGAAATTTTTCGAAATCTAACAGAACTGATCATCTAACGATATCATGTGTTTCATGAAGTAAAACATTTCCATTGAAAACGCAAACGTCATTATGACGTAGTAACATATGTATGTTTTGTATCTTTCTCAAGACTCAACTTTTTGTGTTTTCTTCAATGTATTCCAGTAAGTACTCCATGCTGGTCTGGATTACAAGTATTTCCACCGTACTTGGCCTCGCTGTGTGTTTAAAACTGATATATTTGCATAACCTACCCATATCGAACTATTCCTTAAAGACTGTGCCCACTTAACTAATTGTGTGATATTTTTCAAGACACCAAGCACACCGAATCTTCAAGAACTGATCTGCTTCCTTTGTGGAAGAAAAACAAAAGAAACAAGTGGAGTACATTTTAAGTATTAGATTACATTCCTTTGTATATATATGTACATGCATTTCACTGTTTCAGATGTAAATTTTCTGTGAATATATATACAAGCAATTAAAAGCCTATTTCACGCAATGAGTCGTATTCATTTGTCTGTGCTGTAAAAATCTAAAATGTAAATGAATGTGTATATACAGGGTGTTCTAAAAAAAATTACGAGAAATTTTTAGTGGTGGTAGGGAACATCAAAAGGATTCAGAACCACATAGTAGTGTGAGGTCAGAAATGTTTTATATTCGCTCCAGAAAGGATGTTGAAAAGTTAGTAAAATTGACTCCATGCTTTGCCAAAATTTAATTATGTGCAAACTTAGTTCACCTGTGGGTGGGGGCAACACCTCCTAGATATAGAATGCCTAACAACTGGTACGCCACTATGCTTTTACGTCATCAATAGGCCTTCAAAAATGACGTCATCACAATTTAACTCTCATAAAGTAAAACTATTTAAAATTCCTGGTGAATTTACTCACGCGCAACAGCATTTTACTGATTTCAGATAGAAAATTTAATTTTACGGCAAAGGGTAAGTTTTTAACTGTAATTAATTATGTAATGTGATTAGGAAATAGATCTTAATGAATTGTTTTGTATGACAAAGGTATTTTAATTATTCTCTTTAACTCAAGATATTGTCTAATATTTGTAGTATTCACCAGAAAATTTAAGTAGTTTTACTTTATGAAAATAAAACTGTGATGACGTCACTACTTGAAGGCCTAGTGGTGACGTCAAAGCTTCAGTTGTTAGGCTTTCTTTATGTAGGAGGTGTTGGTGGGGGGGCACCTGCAGCAAGTATCCTGTTTGTATTACTTTTAAAATTAAGAACATCACCGATACAGTTTTTTTTTTTAAAGATATAAAAGGTACTTAAGAAGCACTCTTTTGGTCAACTATCCCCTATTGGCTTCGGTCTTTTTAAAAGGCCTGAAAAAGATTTTTATGTATTTGCGTTTGTTACACTTGAATGAAAGAATTTTATTGCTATCATATTTTTTATTTTTTATTTATTTATTTATTTATTTTTGAGATGTGAAGGCAAATATGAAAATGTTTTGACCCCTTAACCCTCGTTTGGGTGCAAACTGTAAAAGACCCTAAAATTATTTTTTCTCATTTGTATTCACTGCATTTAAAGAGCAAGAATTTTTCGGCTATCTGTATTCCCCATAAAGAGAAATCTGAAAAGAATGTTGTGGCATCCCACCCTAGTTTGGGTGCGAATTCTAAAAAAAACCTGAAAACTAATTTTAGCTGTTTCCGTTCGTTACATTTTAGAGCAAGAATTCTCTTTTTTTTCCCTTTAAAGTATGAATGAAAATGTGAAAAGAGCGTTTTGGCCCGGGCCGCCACTCCCGTTCGGGTACGAATTTACAGGAACCACTTTTTAAATGATGCCTTGAGGATAAAAGGTGTAAGCTCCTCTAAAATTTAAAGTCTGTCTTGTACAGGGTAATCCAAAATGTTGGCAATGCGCTTTAATTCTTTATATGTTAGAGATAAGGGGGCAATGTAAATTGAAAAAAAAAAATTTTTAATAAGGTAGGAAAAAAAGACAACGGTAAAAAATTTCTTTCTTTTTAAATTTTTATGCGACACCCGTACAAAAAAAAAAAATCCCTGTTAGTAAAATTGTGTCCCATACACCAATGGGGGGATGTACAAATATTTTCAGTCTTTCAGTACAAGGATGTCGGGGGCTATACGTGATTTCGAAAACGTTTATAGCAATTGCGCGAAATATTTTGTTTCTTACGTAATGTTTTACGACCCCTGAAATGCGATTATTTAACTTGATTTTTTCCCTTCGAAAGCCATTAAAAAGTGGTTTAAGTCAGCATACATTTATCTTCATAACTCTGACAGTTTTTAATATATAACTCTCTTTGTACATCACCTCATTAGTATATAAGGCACATTTTACTAATTTGGGAAATTTTTTTACGGAGGTTATACACAAATTTAAAATGTTTAACTTTTTGTAAATAAACGAGTAGAATTTTTTCTAAGTCATCTTTTTTCCTACTTACCTCTTGGATATTGAAAGCATGTTAGCACCTTTCTGGGACACCCTGCATATTTGACTTTGCGTTGATGAGTCAGTCACGCAGGATAACTTCTTTACGTAGAGATTTACCCACCTACCTTAAAAATACTTTGATAAAAATTCCCCTTAAGGCTACTGGACAGCCGCCATGTTGGGTTCACTTGCTGTATGTTAAAATACGTGGAAGTCAATCTTCCTGCGTAAGTCTATTTTAAGTTATTGAAATTTTTTTTAAAACGTAGATTTTCCAACAGACAATTGTCTGTGTAGAAATGTTTTCTACACAGACAAGTTATTCAAAGTTAAAAACAACTTTAAATTTCAGTTAAAATTTTGAAAAGTCAGACGATTCCCGATATAAATTATCATAAATGATTTTGAAATTCTGTAAATGAAAAAAAAAAAAAAAATGAAAATATTTATGCATAACGGTTGTCTGCTGAGCAAATCTATCGTATTTTGTTTTATTAAAATAATGGAACATTTCCATGTAAAGTTAACATGGAGCCAATAATCCCAAGATGGTGGCCCGTCCATCAGCCTTAACCCATTTATGCCTAGCGTCCCTTTTTTGGGACGGCATTTTCGCTAGTAGTCGAAAACGTTATTTATTTTTCCTAGCCTTTATTCATGAGTATTGAGCCTCAACTCTACAAAATATTTAACATGACCCAGTAGTATGTTGATATTTCAATTTTTATGCATAATGATTTTAAAAGAAATCATCCCTTGTTCAAGAAGTTGACATCAGAAATTTACCTATTATTTCTGTTATCAGTAAAAACCGAAGAAAGTCGCAAAAATATCCAGGCACAAATGGGTTAAATATATAAACTAGTCAAGCCTTTAAACTTAATCTGGCCCTTTGTATCACCGTTTGCATAACTGCAACATAGCAGTTTAAAACCGTATAAATTAATCATAGTGTAATAAAAAATATTTGAATGTTTTTTTTTTAGAAGAACATGAGTAAATTTTTTTTTAATTCTGAAAAGTTAGCAATATTTAATTAATACTGTAACATGAAACTATAGTCATTCCTTTAGCAATTGTACTGTTGATTATTGCATTACTTGTAGTGCTTTTTTTTTCCCGCAGGTCAACCTAACAAGGATATTAATAATTTTTACTTTCCGAACATGTACCATGTAAAGAAAGTATTGTAATCATGAAAAAATTCGACTTCGAGATTTTGGTGTAGTTACACGTTTTGAGGCCTTTTGCTATTTTTACGAGATGTTTGTGTGTATGTGAATGAATACGAAAGCTCCTAAACGGGGCATTCTGAGATCAAATTTGATATATGTGTTATAAACCACCGTCGCAAGACCGGTATTGATTTTGGTGTGTATAGGACTTATGGTTTTTCTAAAGAGCTACGACAAAGATTTCTTTTACATAACGGCCTATGGGGGGAAATTCTTGAAAGTGCGCTAGCGTTTAAACGGTAGGTTCGATTGATCTCAAATTGAAAAAAGTAAGAATTTTTGCTGAATTATTCATCAACTAAAATTTATTTAAATGATTGGTAATTATCTGAATCGCAAGTGTGCAAAAAGTCGAGTGGAGTCACTCCAGATTTTTTTTTTTTTTTTTAAGTTCTCAGCTTAAACTGTTCACATACACTTTCAGTAAGACTCTGATATACTATACAGGTGCATTTTCAAGTAACAGAAAAATTTAAAAAATGTGGAGTGACTCCACTCGACTTTCCGAACACTTACGATTAAGATCATTACCCATCATTTAAATAAATTTTAATCGATGAATAACTCAAACATATATACCAAATTGAAGTTCAATCGAATGCACCGTTTAAACGCTAGCGCACTTTCAAGAATTTCCTCTCATAGGCCATAATGAAATCTTTGTCGTATCCCTGCTCCAATACACACCAAAATAAATACCGGTATTGCGATGGTGGTTTATAACATATATACCCAATTTGAGCTCAATCGAATGTACCGTTTAAACGCTAGCGCACTTTCAAGAATTTCCCCGCATAGGCCATAATGTAAAAGAAATCTTTGTCGTAGCCCTGTAGAAAAACTACAGGTCCTATACACACCAAAATCAATACCGGTCTTGCGACGGTGGTTTATAACATATATACCCAAATTGAGCTGAATCGAATGCTCCGTTTAGGAGCTATCGTGTTCAATCACTCACACACACACACACATACATAGATCTTGTAAAAATAGCATAAATGAATTCAGAGCATAAAAGCATTAAAAATAGCATAAAAGACCTCAAAATGTATAAATACACCAAAATCTAAGTCGAATTTTTTTCATGATTACAATACTTTCCTCACTTAGTACATGTTCGGAAAGTAATAACCGTTGTATTGAAATCTATTGTCCAAAATGTTCTTGTAAATTTTAGTTGAATTACAAAACTGGAAAATAAAAACTTTCAGTATCTTTGTTTTTGCACATTGCAGTAAACAATTTTTAAAAAATTAAGTTGTTTAGATTTTTTTTTAATAGGCGGGCATTTGACCATCAGACATCCGCCACTACGGCCCAAAGTACTAGTCTCTTTAGTATGGAGGCACCTAATAGGTGGACTAGCATTGCCTCCTATGAAGGGACGGACGAAATGACAACCAAGCCCATAATCGAACCCGGACCCGCGGAGTGGTAGAATGGTTTTCTGGCCACTACACAGCCCGGGCGGCGAAATTGTTTAGATATAATGGGTTAATCTCTCTGACTTCGCCTTTTTGTCGATCTCTTCTCAGTCACCTCTATAATCTACTTTTTAACATGGAAACTTTTCAAGCAATATAGGAGTGAAACTAAACTTAATTAAACGAATACACAATTAGGGACAGACTGAAAGGTTATGGCATGTCGTTCCGTGAAAAACTCGTACGATAAATTTTGAGACATAAAGTTAAATCGGGTGTTTTTAAGTGAAACCATAAAATTCCAGCACTTTTACCATTGATAGCAGAAATATAAAACCAATTAGTCATATTTCCTCTCGATTCTTGAACCGAAACCGGTTGGTCTTCGTTCTTAAAAACAGCTGAATGTAGTTAGCCGAAAATTTACATCAACGGAGGGAGGAGCCAGCAGGCTCAGTTTCTCACAGCTTTTATGTGTGTGCCAAAGAAGTTCTAAAAACCAAAGCACCAGCCAGGCAACGAAAGTGAAACTGATGTCGTTCTTAATCTTGGAAAAGGAAAACACTAATCTAACCTAGTCCGGTTTTGCCAGAAAACTAAAGGCACAAGTTGGTGAGTTTAAAAACGCAAGATATAATTTTGAAGCGTTAGGCCTGGACTCCACATTACCGGAAAGCGGAATTTTCTCGCAGAAAAGAATTTCTGTCGGGATTATTTTCTGTCGGCACTTGACTTGACTCCACTCTAGCATACGCCTTAGCATATACTACGATGCAGGCGCCATCTATCGTTTTGATTTTAAATCGTTTATTGCTAGGTAGGTACATTTGATGATTGAAACAGCTCGAAAAAATACATGAATACAGAGTAATTTCTCGCTAAAATAAGCATTCACTTTATGAATAGGACGACTTTGATTGGAACACATGAAATTAAAAAACGTAAACATAGTTTATGAGTTTAAAACATTTCCTAGTAAGATAAAAATATGGAATTTTCACAGCATTAAAATTGAATGAAGATCCCCGAAATGTAGATGAAGAGTAAGTACTATTTTAAATACAAAACCGTTGGTTTTAAGAAAATATCCCTTTTTCTCATTTATCTTTTTTATTGAATACAAATTTGTAACACAATAAGAATTATCTCTGAGATACAAGTACTTCAGCATCGAAATGTGACGCCATCTTGTTTTTGGATGGCAGCTCTGGATCTAGGCGAATTCTCATTGGCTGGCACATGGCAGAAAACGCGGGCAGAAACAGAAAAGTTCAACATTTTCAACTCCGTTTTCCGCCCTTGATTCTGCTTGACAGAAACTGAAAAACCGGAAGTTCGTCAATTTTCAGTTTCTGTTTTCTGATTCTGTCGTGTTTTCTGGTATTGTGGAGTCCAAGCCTTATTCACTAGGCGCTGGACATGCGTACTTAAACTATGGCTGCATTCGTAAACGACAAACTCGTTGCACGAGTTTTCGTAAGAAAACTGGAATGCGTGCGTTTAGTGCTGTCAGTGGTTATCAGTTTCTTTTGACTTTACGAACAACTTCAGTTTATTTAGTTTCGTCGCCTAGAAGACGTATTTGTTTACAATTCGCGAATGCGTTAATTTTGCTGAGGAGAGTTTTTGTAAATACCCAATATAAAATCAACAGGATTTTTAAAAGAAAGAGTGACCATAACTGAAGTGCACAGATCAAAATTGAGAAATTTCAACTTCATTTTTTCAAAAGTTTTTAGCAAGAGAAATTCAAATTTCACTAAGAACGGTTTAAATCAACTTCAATCTCAACACTAAAATATGCATTTTTGAATTTACTAATTGAAAAATACACTGCCCTCCAAAGTTAAGGTACAGCCTGTTTTTTGTGAATAATATGGAAACGAATGAATAAAGAAGCAAAAAATTTGGACTAACTGAGCACTAAATAGTTCTTTATTGAGTACGATATAGAAATTTACATAAATTCAACACAAACATGGTGTAAAAGCAAAAGAACACTTTTGGTAAAAAAGTCCACTTTTGGAGAAAACAGTTTATCAAAGCTTTTTGGAAACATTACAAAAATGAGTTCTAAGAAAGAATGTGTCCACCCCTAACTGCAATGCACTGGCGGCATCGATTCTCCATGCTGCTAATTTAATAGTCTAAGAGCCAGCGACCGCCAGACCTTCGTCATAGTATAAAAGCTGAAACTTTCTCTGCACATACCCCCCAACAGAGGTAGGAACAATCGGCCACTCTAAAGTTTGGATGATCGTGTCTTTGGCAGGTAACAGGTGTATAAAATTGCAGAAAATTTTCGTCATTTCATAAAGCTTATTTTTTTTATATATTCTTCTTCGCAGTACTAGAAATCACTTTATCCCTTGCCAGACACTTTTTCATCGTGGCAAACCCTCGCCAGACAACTTCAAAGTCATGGAAAACGTAATTATATTACGAGCGTGCTGCAGCATCGTAAGAAAGTTCAGAAGTAGCAGTATAAAATGTGCTTGGCTCTTTGTGACAGCTTGACGTACTTCGTCGCGGGAGTTTACGAACACAACAGTTTTCCATGACTCCCGTTGACTTTGAGATTGTCTGGCGGGGGTTTGCCACGATGGAAAAGTGTCTGGCAAGGGATAAAGTGATTTCTAGTACTGCGAAGAAGAACATATAAAAAAATGAAGCTTTATGAAATGACGAAAATTTTCTGCAATTTTATACACCTTTGCCACCTGTTACCTGCCAAAGCCACGATCCTCCAAAATTTATAGTGGCCGATTGTTCTTACCTCTGTTGGGGGGGGGGTATGTCCAGAGAAAGTTTCAGCTTTTATACTATGACGGAAGGTCTGGCGGCCCCTGGCTCTTGCTCTATAAGTTTTCGGACACCTCAATAGGGAGCGAAGACCACGCACGGATTAGTCCTTGTTCCAGCTCATGCAACGATGTTGTAGGAGGACTTGAAGCAGCCACTTGTCTGCCAAGGTAGTCCCAAACATGTTCTATCGGATTGAGGTCTGGAGATTGAGCTGGCCATTCCATTCCCTCCAAACCTTGACTCTCAAGATAATCCTTAACAAGCACAGCTCGGTGAGGTCGGGCATTATCATCCATCAGAATGAAATCATTGCCAATAGCAGCAGCATATGGCCGAACATAGGCATCAAGGATCTCGTCCCGATATTTCACACCAGACATAGTTCCTCCCTGGAACACATGCAGGTCGGTGTGACCATCGAGCGGAATCCCTGCCCAAACCATTATTCCACCACTTCGATAACTGTGTCTTTCCACAGTGTTGGATTGATGGTATCGGGTGCTCCTTTTCCCTGCAGATAAGCAGACGTCCAGAATCGCTCTCCAGTGTGAATCTGGACTCATCTGTAAAGAGTACAGAAGCCCATCGCTGTCTGGTCCAAGGAACATTGTCTTTTGGCCAAGATAAACGGGCCCTTCTCTGTCATCCGTTGAGGGGGACACATACAAGTGGTCACCTTGCATAGAGACCTGCATTGTGAAGAAGCCTTCGCACCCTACTAGCGGATATTCTTATCTCTGATGCTACAGAGTGGTCTGCAACAAGTTGCGGCACAGAAATTCTTCTTCTTTTTCGGGCCGAAAAAGCTATAAAACGATATTCTGTGCGTGTTGTAGCTCGTGGTCGACCTAGAACATGTCTTCTGGACACAGAAGCTTCCGTTTGATAGTCATATCAGAGACGGTGGACCATACTGCGAGACACATTAAGACGCCTAGGAGCACAAGCCTGTGACAACTCCATTTCCATACATACGACCGCCCGCCACGATTAACGAATCGGGCAAACAGTTTCTCTAAGACATTTCGGAACCCTGCTGCCTAGTGTTAACGAATCTGCTAACAAAAGTTATAAATTAACAAAAGTTACACGCATAATTATGAAAGCCTGATATTTGCACATTTTTCTCTGACTCATATATGCCTGTTCTTTTCTATAAAAACAAAGTGATAGCTATCGTTTTTGCATAAATTTCATTTTTATCATTTATATAAACCATAAATTTTACTGTCGGTGTCATTTTTTTTTTATGGTGAGCTTCGAAAAACATGTTGTTCCTTAACTTTTGGAGGCCAGTGTATAAGAAAATGAATACCTTCGAAAAATTATGTACCTTCGTAGCAGTTTCTAACGTATACATGAATTTCCTCCTCGAAAAAAAAATCATTTGCAGCTTCAGCAAACGTAGTAAAATACTTTTCATAAAAACATACTTTTCCATAACAAAGGACGCCATTTGAAAACAGCAACAACGTGCAACAAGTAATCTTCTCAACAAACTCAATGAACCTAATCCGCGCTCAGTTTATTTCGTTTGAAACTAATCGCACTCACTTTTGTATACGAACGCTCTAGTTTTTAAACTGAATGCACTTAGTTTCCTTTACGAACACCTTAGATAGAAACTCGTTGCACGAGTGCAACTTGTTTGGCGTTTACGAATGCAGCCACATTCTCTCCCTAGCGCTGAGCTCCATGTTTCGATTCTCTGCAACATTTAACTGAACCGAGAAATCGTAAGTTTTGCCCTTGTTGTATACTTGAGTTCCTTTCAAAGATGGAAGTGTTGAGTTCTAGTAGTTTTTCAAATTGGCGGGTAATATCTCTTACTTTGTATTTTATTCTTTAGTAAAATATATTTCGCAGTGCAATGATTTAGATCTGAGGGTTTGTTCAATAATTGTGAAGTTAATGGAGAATTCTTTACCGGAATTAATGTTCGCTTATGAAAAAAAGTGTAGTTGATGATGTTCAGTGATTTCTTTTTCGGTAGGGTGGAGGGACTCAGCTGAAGATGTCAATCACTTTAGTAAGAAAAAAACAGTAAAAGAATCCTAACTTTCACTTTACCAATAGCTTTGGATAGAGTGGGTACACGAGACACCCCTACCCCTTCATGTATGCTTATGCGTTGAGGTATTAATGCTATTTTGTTTGTTAATAGGAACATTTTGTAAAATTTGAAAACCTAAAAAAGAGCGATGCTTTAGCAGGACTGGGCAACTGTTTTGGGGCCACTTTGTAGACGCCGAAGTTAATGGAGGGCTTTTAAAATTATTGCATTCATTTGCGAGTTTTACAATTTAGAAGCCAGGGGTCGAGATCCAGGAACTTTTACCAGTGTCCCAGTTTTGTGAAAACTTTTTATTTTTTTGAATTTCAATATTTATTTTCGTGAATTTACACATCCATTTTTGCTAATTTTCATACCAATTTTTGTAAAAGTCACTATTTTTCTACATAACAAATTAAAATGTATGGTGAAATGCCAATGAAGGGTTTATTTAATCGATTGTATTTTTATGAAGGGGCCGTTGTGATCGATTATAATTTTGTGAGGGTGCCGTTTTAATCTATTGTAATTTTGTGAATATCCGTGAAACGGACCCAAAATTGTGATTGCGTCGATTCCTGGAAGAGGTATAAATTGTATCATGATGAAAATCAATAAATATAGCTCCAAGGAAATTTAATTTTAAATTCATATTACTGAGACAAATGCACCCTATCACACTTTTCTACATTTAAAAAAAATCCGGAATGAGATTGCTACTTGATATTCTTATTGCAGATTGCAAATTAATGTCTGCCAAAGAGCAGCTATATTTACTCTTGTTGATCTTCAGGCAAGAAAAACTTCAATCACAAGTATATATGTCGACCCAAATATAGAATATCTTCCCAGCAAATTTCTTCACAAATGAAAATGATTCAGCAGACAATGATTTGTAAAATTCAACTTGGTACAGCATTGAATGTATGACCGATTGTATGTATGACCGAATTGCATGTCAATAAGTTCAAGCCCCAGCTCCTCAGGTGCTGTGTCAATAGCAGCGATGTGGTGAGACAGCAAATTGAATTTAAGCTCTTTAACCCTTTAACGCGAAGTGTTCCCGCTCTGGGAACACCAAACTCTGACGTTTGGACTGTTGCCAGTCACTAAGAATAGATTTGATTTCTATAAAAATAGTTGCGGGTGACAGAGCTCCACGAGAATCCTTTACTTTTTAACACGCTATTTCCCGTAAAAAATGGTCACGATTATTTTTTAAGAGCACTTATATCTACTGAAAAAGGGAAGAATGCGAGAACAGCCGGATAGTTTGCCGAGTGCTGAAAAAAGGGCAGCCGTTGCCATCGCTCGACTTAAATACCATCAAGACGGCGGACGATCGAAACGTTCATCGCGTGCCACAGATCTAGAGACCCTTTTTTGACGCAGCTGGCTGTGACAGAGAAAAGTGTTTCTAGATCTGTGGCACGCGATGAACGCTTCGACAGGGTATCGACAGATCAGGGAAATCATGGAAAAACCAGGGTACTTTATCGATCTGGAAAAATCATGGAAATATCAGGGAATTTTGCAAAAATATTTAAAAGTCTGGGAACTTTCGTTTTTGCCTAGTGAACTAGATCATTTTTAATTGTCAATCTGATGCGCGGCTCCGTTCTGGATCACATAATACTCAACTGATGCACAGATACAGACATTTTATGAATCTGAAACCAGAATACAGATCATACGAGAACATAGAAATATGAAATTAGGGTTGGAGTCCACGTGTGCCCCTACAGGCAATTGGGTACGATTCCAAGGTACACCCTTAATATTGCTCTGTTTTCAAGCATTATTGGGTACGTTTCCCGGGTATCCCATGTTATCTAAAACAAGTTGATGTGTTGTGGATATATTGTAAATAGTGTATATATTTAGTGGTATTATCTCAATCTTATGTGTTAGTATTTTGGACAATCAATTGGTTAATAGTAAATAATTGTGTATATATTGTACTAATTGCATAAATCTGACATAGAGAGCAATAAGCATATGGTGTATGTAAATTGTACTATTATATTGTTTAGAATATTGTATTGTATAGAATATTCAAACTATTGACATTGGCCTACTCTTATTACTGTAAATAATATTAAATATACTGATACTGATTTGTGTCGCGACGATCTTTGGAAGAAATAGTTAAAATGCCAAAAACAGCGGATGAGGAATCATCGAAATTATTTGAGTCACAAAAAGCCTCAAACGCAGCTGGCCATTCAGCGTCGGGTTCAGGCCAGGAAGCAGCAACATCAAGGATCCCTACGCCACTCTCAAAATCTATTCTACGCCCGATTCCATTCGATAAAGAAATAGAAGACAAAATTGAGGCAAGAGGAATAATGGGAGTAATGAATTCAATGAGGGCAAGTATTAAGAAAAAAATGTTGGAGTATGTACAAAACAAGAAATGTTTCTGTAAAGAAACTGTCTCAGAATTAGAGAACATGATATACGACATCTGTAGAGTGGGGGCAGTGGCAGCATTTAAATATAATGAGGCAATAAAGCAATTAGAGCAAACAACGAAAGACATGACGTACGCTGATGTGGTGGCCGGAGAGGTAGTCGAGAAGATCGATAAACTTCAAGATAAAGTAGCAGAATTGAAGATGCATAAAGCGATAGAGGACAAGGGGCAGGCCACAACAACAAATGGACATAAAGAAGGCAAAAAAGAATACAATATAAGTGTAACTAGCAAAAGTGGAAAGGACGACCCGATAGACATAAGAAATACCATAAGAGAAGAATTGACAAAAAATAACATAAATGCAAAACCACAAGACATTATATTTGTAGATAGGGCCAAGAAAATAGTACTAAAAATGAAAACAAAAGCAGAAGCGGAGCATCTTAGCACAGCTATGGCGAGAATAGAAAATGTCACAAACTTATATAACATAAAACAAGAAAAGCATACTACCCATAAGCTGATGCTGTTAGGGATCCCAAAGGAGACAACAGCAGAAATGATAGAGGAAGATATAAGGCTTATTGATGAAAATTATGAGATAGAGGCAATACGTCCTCTAGGCTCTAAGAACATCGTATCATGGATCATAGGCGTGGATGGTTATACTAAAGATGAGCTACTAAAAAGGGACAAGTTTTGTATACACATGAATAGGGTAAAGGTTGTTCTATTTGTGGATGCCCCCCGTTGTGTGAAGTGTCAGGGATTAGGACACCGAATATACAACTGCACCTCAGAAAGACAGTTCTGTGCCAGATGCTCTTTGGATCATGACACTAGAAAATGTAACGTAGATGATTATGTATGCAGGAATTGCTATGAGGTACACGACGACACCGGGGGAATAGATTACAAACATAGAGCTGATTCCCCGCAGTGTCCCTGTTATAGAACATACAAAGATAACTTAATATTACAGAGCCGAAGAATAAAGGGCAACCAATAAAATATAAAACAAATTAAACAAACACACACACACAAACAAAAAAAAAAAAAAAAAAAAAAGAAGGGAAAATGCATGAAATAGATTTTTTTTTTTTTCTTACGCTTACATTAATAAGAAAACTACTGTAAAATTATATGAGCCTACCTCTACTCACTTGTTTCTACCTTTTCGTTTATTTTAATGGCTACTAACAATTCTATTGCAACCTCTATAGAAAAAATAAATATATTACAAATCAATTTGAATCACTGCAAAAATGCTAATTTACAGTTAATAAATTTCCTAAATGAAGTAAATAATATATACAAGTCCATAGATAAAATACATATTGTTGCATACCAAGATCCGGCCTTAAAGGATGAGAAATTATATGGTTGCCCTATGGGCTACAGGGACTTCAGATCAAAAGCTAATACGTGTGGAATTCTTCTAATAGACCAAAATATACAGGCCCTGGCTATAGAAATTAGTGAAAATAACGTATTTATTAAGATTTATAATGACAAAAAGTATCTAATAGTAGCCTCTCACTATACTCCCCCGAGAGATGATCTTGTCCAGGACTGTTCCAACTGGAAAAACATAACAGACAGATTAGAAAACATAATAATATGCGGGGATTTTAATGCTCATAATACCCTGTGGGGCTATGGGAGTAGGAATGAAAGAGGAAGATTTTTACAAGAGTTAGTATGTGAATTGGACTTGGTAGTTGTCAACGACCCCATGGCCCCTGCTACTTTCACACACATAGGTGATAAAGGACACCCTGATCTAACAATAGTTTCCCATAATATCAGTAATAACATAGCACAATGGCAGGTACTACTAGACGAAAACGGCTCTGACCATCGATATACACACACACAATTAGATTTTAAGTTAAAGATAAAAAATGACTATAAATACAAAACAAAATTCAGTAATTTTAAAAAATTCAATTATCTCTGGAACAGTTATATGAAACCCATAATACAAGACCTGGAACACAATAACAATAGAACAGAATTTCAAACAATTTTCAATAAACTACACAAAACTTGGATCAATATAAATGAAAGATCATTTAAGAAAAGAAAAGAATATAAAAATTAAAATAAGTTGGTGGAACCAAGAGCTAGCAATAAAAAGAAACAAACTAAAGGCATTATATAAAAGGAAAATAAACAATCCAGAAGATAGCAACCTGAAAATAACTTACAATAGGGTCAGAGCCGAGTATAGAAAATCAATAAATATAGCTAAGGAACAGTCCTGGAAAACATTCTGTATAGAGCAGAGTAAAACCTATGGCTCGTGCTTCAAAATTGCTAAGGGCCTGTATAACTCCTGCTTTCTCGAAACTGTTTTTGATAATAATACCATAACGGATGACTTTGAGACTATTATGAATTCTTTGGTAAACACACATTTTCAGACATCTAACACAGATAATAGCCCGATTGCCTCTGATGTCCATCTGCAGCTCCCTGATCCTATTCCTCTCGACTACAACAATGAACCTTTGACTGATACTGAACTTTTAAGAGCAATAGCTGCACAAAATCCCAAAAAGGCATCCGGACTGGACAAAATAGACATGAATATCATTAAAAATTTGAAAATCAATCAACAGCCTGATTTATTAAATATATATGATAATTGTCTCAAATTTGGTTCCTTTCCGGATGCCTGGAAAATAGCCCTGGTTATATTTTTCAAGAAAAATAATAAAGACCCAAAACAACCGAAATCCTACAGACCAATTAGCCTATTAAGTACTGCCGCGAAAATATTGGAAAGACTGATCAAAGGAAGAGTCATGACCATTCTAGAAAGCAAAAACTACTTCCATGATAACCAGTACGGTTTTCGAGAGGGCAGGGGAACGGTGGACCTGTTGTACTTGGTGGTTGGCCGGTTAAAAGAACTGAAATCCATACATAAATATGCTGTCCTGGTGTCTTTTGACATCCAGGGCGCATTTGATAACATAGAATGGAATATAATAAAAAAAGAAATAGATAACTCACCCCTCCCACAATATTTAAAAATGATTTTAAAAGATTATTTAAATAACAGGAAAATAATAGTCAAAAATTGTACAGGTCAAACAACGTACAATATATTTAAGGGTTGCCCACAAGGTTCCTGTTTAGGCCCTCTCCTATGGCTGATCGCCGCTAATACCGTATTAAAACAAATGGATGATGGAAACAATAATTTTTTCGCACACGCTGACGACTTTGTACTATTAGAATCAGAAAATACAATAGCAAAGCTTCAAACTAAAACAAACCAAAAAATACTGAAATTAAATAATATCTGTAACGAACTAAAATTAAATATATCTGTACAAAAAACTCAGGCGATCACCATAGGAATTAAATCAAGAACAAAAGCTCGATATAAACTAAATAGTCAAAAGATAAAATCGGTAAATGAACTAAAATACTTAGGAGTTATAATAGACGATAAGTTAACTTTTACACCCCATATAAAGTACCTCAACGAAAAAGTAACAACCTTTATCAATAATATGTCCCTGGTTAGTGGGGTGTCCTTGGGGGTCCGTCCTAAAATGTTAAAAGTTTGGTATGAAACAGTTACTGAGAAACAAATTTCGTACGCTGCCCCCGCTTGGGCCTCCAATCTCACCAGGGATTCGGTATACAAACTGTGGGCAATCCAAAAATTAGCATTAATTAAAATATCTAAGGCCAATGCCAATACCGCCCATTCCGCTTTATGTGCCATCCTGGAAATACCTCCCATCGAACTGGTACTAAAAAGGGAGATAGAAAAATATAAAGCACTAAAATTAAATAACCATATACAACATGCAGATCTCCCCGAAAACTACACTATAGAGAAAACTATCCCCTCTTTTCAATATCCGGAATGTAATATAATAAACAAACAAGTAACTTTTATAGACTCAATAGAAAATGACACAATAGACAACAAATACATAAAAATATACACAGATGGCTCGAAAATGATCAACGGAACTGCTCGCTATATCGCATGTGCAGAGAATAACAAAATTATAAAAGAATATTCAGAAAGAATAAACATATATAACAGCATATACCAAGCCGAACAACTCGCAATAGTTACAGCTTTGGAATGGGCGGTGTCGAATAACTTCAAATCTATTAAGATCTACACTGACAACAGGTCCACGGTGGAGAAATTGAAGTCTCTGTGTCCCTATACTGAAATCTTAATCAAATTATATAATCTATTAAAAAACAATAGTGATCTACGGATAATTATGATATGGATCAAGGCTCATGTGGGACACTGGGGGAATGAAAAGGCAGACCAACTGGCCAAATTACCTTTGACAAATAACCATCCTATAAGCAATAGAACACTATCGGTTCCACGTTCAAAAATAGTATATTTAATAAATGAACAAATAGATTCTGAATGGCAAATTTGGTGGAATAACAGTGAAACAGGCAGATATACATATAACTTCATACCTAAAATTAAACATAATATTGATATCAACAATACAATAGCAATTAAGTTCATTACTGGTGGGGGCAGCTTCCCAAAGTATTTAAAAAGGATTAATAAGAGGAACACCGAAAATTGTAACTGCGGGTCCCTGGGTGACCCGCTGCAGTTTGTGTTTGGAGGCTGTCCCCTAATGCCACATAACATACGCAGAAACAATAATGTAACGGAATATCAAAATTTTATACAAATAATACAGATAAATAGAATAATGAACTTAATAAAAGATAACTACAATAGATTAATAGAACTGTACAGTAATATAAAATTTAGATATACTTAGCTTTCCCCCGGTGTTGTAATTAATAATAATAATAATAATAATAATGGCAGTGATAATGGCCTAAATCTTGGCGCACTGAAAAAAAAAAAAAAAAAAAAGCTAAGGTGACATTATAAAACAATCGTTGCTCGTGCCTGGTAGATATGGTAGACAGTGCTGGTGAAGCCATTGTGGAGGTTGCTCATTTTGTTCTTATTTTTATTATTTTGACTTTTTGTGTTCTTTTGTTGTTTGTTCTGCCGCAGGCTTCTGAGTTCTGCCTGCGGCATAGTTTGTATTTTTATGATTATAAATAAATGTTTCCCCAGAGGGATTAAAGCCGTAAACCCTTGGGTCGGCCCCTCTGGTGGATTCCTTACACCTTACATAGAAATATGAATCCGAAACCAGAATACAGATTATACGAGAACATAGAAATATGAATCCGAGACTCAAGTGATGTAGGCACTATCACTGTACGAATCCGAAAAAGTGCATGTATTCGGACTCGTTCTAAGATGCGGATCATACAAGAAACCGGATATGCGAACAGAGGCGGCCCGAGGAGCGTGTGGGGCCCCAGGCGAAGGGCAAGAGCGGTGCCTCTTCTCTATCATGTCTTATGAGATAGCAATAAAATGGCCCAGGAGCGAGGCCTCTATAAGCGCGGGGCCTTAGGCGATCGCCTACATTCGCACCCCCCTTGGGCCGGCCCTGATGCGAATCATATCGGCATGTGAATCCATTTCGCATGTGAATTGCTTCCTGAATAAAGTCGTAGGTAAAATGAATGGTAAAAGATGATTTAGTCTTCTACTGCGCCGTTATGTTTTTAAAGTGATGAGACATTTGAGGGATGCCGGCTAAGCTCCCCCGCAAGACGATTTTTTTTAGATAGTGCTCATTTTTATGCCTTTTTACATATTTTTTAAAATTTCAAACGATACATTGATTGAAATAAATAAGCTGAAAAAAAATATTATTACAAAGGATAAAAATTAATTAAAAATTCCTACTTAGAAAAACAGTATTTCTCTTAAGTTTGGGGATTATCTGCAGACGTTAGATGACGTGGCTCGTGCACAGCGAGCTGCGTCAAAAAAGGGTCTCTAGATCTGTGTCACGCGATGAACGTTTCGATCGTCCGCCATCTTGCTGGTAGTTAAGTCGAGCGATGGCAACGGCTGCCCTTTTTCCAGCATTGGGCAATGTATCCAGCTGTTCTCGCGTTCTTCCATTTTTCAGCAGATGTCAGTGCTGTTAAAAAGAATCGTGACCATTTTTTACGGAAATGACGTGCTAAAAAGTAAGGATTCTCGTGGAGCCATGTCAGCCGCAACTATTTTTATAGATGTCAAATCTATTCTTCGTGACTGGCAACAGTCAAAACGTCAGAGTTTGGTGATCCCAGAGCGGGACCACTGCGCGTTAAAGGGATAATTAGCTACATCCTTTCTGCAGCAACGCCTTCAAATGAAAATTAATTAGAAATTTTCCGAATTTTTGTAACCCAGTTTAATATATGTGCATATAAGGAATGGCCTTACGTCATCCTTTGTTGAAATGATCAACACTACACCAGGCTTCTAGGTTAAATAGTTTATTTCAAAGTTCGGACAGAGGGCAGGAGTCAGTCCGGCGACCTTTTAGCTCCGGGGCTATCTTTCTCTTTACATTGCAGTCTAAAAGCTAAAGCTCGAAACTAAGGATCCCGAAATTTCCGTGCTCTTGCTTAAATACTCCCCTAGTTACTACACCTGCTGGCAGGGCGCAGCACGATCGCGAAGGCGTTACTGTCAAACGTAATTAGTTAACTAGATTGTCAATCAAGACATGAGAAATATTTGCTTACTTAGGAGTTCTTAAAGCGCGAACCACAGAAAACTGCAAATACTGCTAATGTTGTGTTGCTTTGCGGAGTCCTCTCTTCATAGTTTTGTTAATTACTTATTTAATTATTTAATTACCTGAGATCTTAATTACCTCTTTTTGTTATGTAAGTTTGATTTTGCAATAGCTTATTAATTTAAATACCGTAATGTTAAAGTTTCTGTACTCTCCTGCTGTTTACATTTAATTTAGGGTTTCCTATTTATTTTTTGGTAATTGGAATTAATAGCTAGTGTTTGGTATCTTTTTTGTGCGCAGGAGATGAGGAGACGACTCCTAATATCAAATTTTGGTTTTGGGGCTGTTTTCGCGCATTAATCTTAATTCCTGTGTTTTGGGGCTTTGTTTTTGTTGCTGGGGGGGTCCATCGGATCCCCTGCCTCCGTTCTCACCGAAGATGAGGCTGGGGCGGGGAGTTATGTCCCGCAACAAAATTTATAGCATTGTTGGCCACTCAGCGACGGATTTCGTCCGCTGGGGTATTTTTTATTGCCCCCTCTGTGGTACCCTTCGCGCGGGGAGAAGAAAAAACGGGGCTTTTCGAGAGGACGTTTTCGGAGTGGAAAGACGCAGAGAATTTTTGATGCGAGGAGGAAAAATGAGAAACCTGCGAAGAGAAGGAACGGTCATCGAGAAAAGGTAGCAGACCCGCCGTGAGCCCAAACGGTTCTCGACTTGCAAGTCACGAATCCTGAAACCTTCTCTGTTCGTTAATGGAGGGCCAGTAAGCTTCTCGTCGAGAGAGCGAACCAAACGGGTCGAGCCCTGGGATCCGAGCTCTGCGATCCAGCCTCGGTCTGACGACATTTTGGTGTGCGCCTCCCTCTGCCATGACTCTCAACGCCGCATACTTCCAGCGTATCCACCACTACAGCGGGCCCGCTTGTGAGTAGTAACTTTTGAGATTCCTAGTGTTTTAAGTCCTCGTATTCTCCCCCCTGATTTTACATGCATGCGGAAGGTGACTTCTATCCTGTCTCTACCAGATTCTGTCGGATCCGCGGAACTAATTGTTTACTTTAATGTTTTATATAAGTATGTCAAATGTTCTTTTTAATAAATTGTTTACTGTCACTGTTATTTAGAGTAAGTTTATTTGGGGAAGGGAGATAAATTATGGGTTTGTTACAGATTCTTTTTTTAACTGTCCAAAGGAACCTGGCTTATGTTTAAGAATTTTAAAAAGGGAAAGGAGTTACACAACGCAAGGGTTTATTGAGTGAATGAACCACAACACTAATCAACAATTTTACTCCTAATGGAACTTCAAAAATCGTCTCCGAGCGTAATAATTGTATGGCCGAGAAACAAACTTTACAGTAAGAGTAACAGAGAAAGAAGGTTTTTTCCAGATGACATTAAATTAAATTAGATTAAATTAGAAAAGTTTATTTTATTATTACATGCATAAAATATAACTGTACTGGAAACTGTTTCATAATCAACACATTTGGCATGATTTTTCTTTCTCGTACACCTTCAATAGATGTCTAAAATAAAGAGTGCAAATTCGCCCTTTTCAGCTCAACCGCCTTTGTCCCATTACAAATATCGGCGTATTGTTTTCGTCAGCAATATCGAAAAACCTTTACCTTACCTGATAACTTCCTCATCATTACCTGTGCCCGGGAGGTACTTCCCGCGCTATGCAAGATCGTTCACAGTAAGCATTTCTCAAACTGTGTGGGTAGTTACGAAGTAGTTGACTCTTAATATAAAAACAACTTTGGATAACTCCAAGTTGTTTTCTGATATTCGTTTTTATTCTTAACCCTTTAACGCGCAGTGTTCCCGCTCTGGGAGCAACCAAACTCTGACGTTTTGACTGTTGCCAATCGCGAAGAATAGATTTGATTTCTATAAAAATAGTTGCGGGTGACATAGCTCCACGAGAACCCTTTACTTTTTAGCACGTCATTTCCCGTAAAAAAAATGGTCACGATTATTTTTAACGGCACTGACATCTGCTGAAAAATGGAAGAATGCGAGAACAGGTGGATAGATTGCCCAACGCTGAAAAAAGGGCAGCCGTTGCCATCGCTCGACTTAACTACCAGCAAGATGGCGGACGATCGAAACGTTCATCGCGTGCCACAAATCTAGAGACCCATTTTTGACGACAGCTGGCTGTGCGGCACAGCCAAGCTAGAGAAATAGAAGAGACCAGCCAAGATAGAAATTCTTGGCTGGTCAAGCCAAGAATTTCTACCTTGGTTCTATTTCTATTCTATTTCTATTTCTATCTTTTCAGACAAGATAGAAAAATAGAAGAACACTATGCATTTAATGTAAATATAAGACCATTATGAAAATAATTTTTAGTTTTTAAAAATGCTTGGCAACATTATTTTTTGAGCAAACAAGCATGAATTCATAGCGTGTCCATTTCGCTAAAGAAATTTTTGACCGAACATTTGATTGCTTCTAATTTTTATTGCCGAATGAAGATAAAGATAAAAATATTGGTATTAGGACTCAATGCAGTAAAATTAGGTTATGTTACTTTCTTTTGCATTATGAGAGTTATAGAGTAGGCATTATATTTTTCATGATTTTCCTGGTAAGCTACATGTTGAAGTTTTTTTTTTTTAAATATTTTTCCTAGCATGAGTAAGCCTAAATGAAGTTACAATTTTATTTTCAGCCCTTTTTTAAAAAATCGTGCAGTTTAGGGTAAATGCTGTCATTAATTCATCCCCACATTCATCTTCAAGAACTGAAGAATGTGATTAGAATGGTTTTCCGCTAAAGGCTTGCCTAATGAAGACATGGACCACATATTGATATCTCAAATTGGCTATCTGGTCATGATCTACAGCTTTGTCTCGAAGTGATTAACAGTATGGTATAATATTTTTGAAGATAATAATAATTGTGTCAAAATAAAATACAGTCTTAAAAGCATTTCAGTGGAAATTATGAAAATTGGACATAAACTACCATTATAGTAGAAGAAAGACCGTATTTTGTGTATAAAATTGCTTTTAAGAAATGCCACGATTAACCAC
Source organism: Cheiracanthium punctorium (assembly GCA_038373885.1). Taxonomy (NCBI): domain Eukaryota; kingdom Metazoa; phylum Arthropoda; class Arachnida; order Araneae; family Cheiracanthiidae; genus Cheiracanthium; species Cheiracanthium punctorium. The sequence continues at coordinate 96,571 of JAWZYV010008562.1, forward strand.
CATTAACCCTTATTTACCAAATTAAAAATCGCCAAGAATATCAACTTCAAACCGTTTTTCTCTTGTTATAGTTAGACATCAATACTGATCACCACATTCATTGCCGGTCCGTGAAGTATTAGAGTACAATCCAAATTTCTTATGCCAATTTCTTTTATAATATGAAGTTTTTAATGATAAATGATTCATGTCGTGAATGATAAGTTTCACGTTTATTTCAAATTGAGTGTTTTTGAAAAATTTATTGGTTCTTCACAAACCTAAAGCAGGAAATTTTGGTTTACAACCCGCGATTTGGCTGGGATACGCTGCACCTAAACTCGCCTTAGAAAGTGTTAAAGTAAAACCTCGATGAATTAACATATTTCTTTGGTGCGTAGGTTCCACAGTGCTTCTCCAAAGAGCAAACTATATCTTCGCAGAACTGTTTTATAATCAAACCTATACGCTCATATTTTCTTAATATTCTTTGAATTATTGCTCTACTCGATCTGTCTACAACCAGGGTAACCAATTAACAGCGTCCTGCGGGTGAAACAGGTGAACAGCTTGCCACAAAATTTGACTTATGGCCTGTTTGACATGTGGACTGTAAGTCGGGTTCTCCATACATCAAATGCAGAGATCCCATATACTGCTGTTAAGTTAATAATTAAAGCCCTTTATATACTGACGGTACTTAGAAGTACTGTAAAAATATTTTTTTTTTAATTTCATTAATTCATTGTAAACATTTCTTTAAAAAATGACTACCGAATACTCATTTAATCAGCTTACATTATGACTAAATGCTCTATTACAGAAAGATTATTTTAAATGGATAGCTTTCCACTCCCTTCTTAATCATATCGGGACAACGAAAAAAAAAATATATAAGCATTAGTGAATTTTCAGATGTTGGCTTTATGATTAAAGGATTATATTTCCCAAAAGTGTGTCATTCAAAGTATTGCTTGACCTTTTCGGTTTTGTTTGTGCTATACTCTTTTGCAAGACTATTTGCTTATAAAACAGTCAATAGACGTATATCTAGTGTTTTTATTTTATTTTATATTACAATAATCAGTATTCAACATCTACTTTCTAAAACAAGAGGGAAAAAAAATCCCTTTTCAAGTTGATTTTCTTGCAACGGCTGCCCTTTTTTCAGCATTGGGCAATCTATCCAGCTGTTCCTCGCACCCCATTTTTCAGCAGATGTGAGTGCTATTAAAAATAATCGTGGCAATTTTTTTTTTTTACGGGAAATGACGTGCTAAAAAGTAAAGGATTCTCGTGGAGCAATGCACCCACAACTATTTTTATAGAAATCAAATCTATCCTTCGTGATTGGCAACAGTCAAAACATCAGAGTTTGGTGTTCCCAGAGCGGGATCCCTGCGCGTTAAAGGGTTAAGAATGTCCAGTACATCTAAGCTGTCAATTTTGGGCTATAAAAAGTTTTTTTTTTTTTTAATTTTCATTTTTAACTTTACATGATGAAAAAGGCTGTTCAGAGCATGTTGAACTTACTGCAAAAAATTTTATCAATATTGAAAACAGATATTGAAATGACAATTAAAATATTTGATGTTGTTTCATGAATCTGAAATGTTAAATTAATTTAATTTAAGCTAATTATGATTCTATAGTTTTAATGATTTCAAAGTTGAGAATAATGTGTTTTACATTAACAAACCTATAACTTAATCTCCTTCTGAAAAACAAAAGAAGAAAAAGAACTGGTACTTAAAAGAATAAATTGACAACTAACTGTAACGTTACATAATGTCGTTTTTCTTCCCTCTCTCTCTTTATTTTTTTTTTCTTTTGCTAGTCAGATTTATGTAATTTTTTTTTATAAAACTAACTTCCTCCTTCATTGAATTTTTCAGCTGTATGTTCACATTAGTTTTGTCTTAATTAGCCTCGGGGGAAAAAATTAGATACATTTTCCCCCTCGAATTTTTCAGCTTTTCTTCTAGGAGCGTTTGCTTTTCTAGCTAGTAGGAAGGGTTTTTATTGTGCGCTCACAATTTCCGTGATTCCCTTTTCATTCTGAGGATAAGCGACAAATTTACCTTGATATGACATGTTTTTATGAATTTTTCATCGGACGCCCTGAATGAGGAAAAAAAACTCTGAGAAAAACAAACAAACAAGCAGATACTTCACAGATAACGAAACTGTTCTCACGTGTTTTTGGATAGGCCTTGTTTGATTCACGCATTTACAAATGTGAAATGAAATTAATATTTCTGAAATTTTTGACTGTTTAACCCTTTGAGGCGCAACCCTTTCCTAATGCTGAAAAAAGGGCAGCCGTTGCCATCGCTCGACTTAACTACCAGCAAGATGGCGGACGATCGAAACGCGCGCGTACAGCCAGTCTGCGTAAAAAAAAGGGTCTCTACATCTGTGGTACGCGATGAACGTTTCGATCGTCCTCCATCTTGCTGGTAGTTAAGTCGAGCGATGGCAACAGCTGCCCTTTTTTCAGCATTGGGAATCTATCCAGAGGGTCTCGCATTCTTCCATTTTTCAGCAGATGTCAGTGCTGTTAAAAAGAATCGTGACAATTTTTTTGACGGGAAATGACGTGCTAAAAAGTAAAAGATTCTCGCGGAGCTGTGTCACCCGCAACTATTTTTATAGAAATCAAATCTATTCTCCGTGACTGGCAACAGTCACATCTAAAGAAAAATGAGATAAATAAAAAATTAATCTGAGAACGTCAAAGTGAGTTAAATTTTTACTCTATACATTTTCATTTTTTTTTTTCAGGAAAAATAATTGTCAAAAATTTCGGTAGGCATCAGCAAAAAATTGGGAAATGTGATGGATATATTTTGGGTATTTATTAATGGGTGCCTCGATTGACCTGGCCTATTCCCTCTCTTAAAAAAAAATGCATATATATATATATATATATATATATATATATGCAGCGAAACTTCTATGAGCGACCACTTCTATTAAACGACCCCCTCCTCCAACGACCCATTTTTTAAGGCACCGATTTTTTATCCTACCTACTAAAAGTTCCTCTAGAAGAGACCACACCACCCTCTATAAGCGACCAGTTCCGGTTCCCTCTCCCAAAATTCTCTTGCAGTTTTACGAAAATAAAGGTAAAACCCACGTTTCAAACCTGTCGCCCTACTGCAAATCGACAGCAGGAGAAAGTACACGTACACATCACGTACAAATCTTGTAGGTTAGAAATAAGACGTCTAAGAAACGAGCGATTTGCCGTTCGAGCAGCACACTGATGTGATCGAGTCACACGGAAAAGGAAATTCGGAGAGGAAGTTGGCGGTTACTTTTAGCTGTGAGAAAATCCCAAAAGAGCAAATAGATTTCATTATGACAGATTTAGAATATCGGGATAAACGCTCTTTTGTCAGATGTGAAAATAAAGTAGAAAGAAAAGTGCTCTCAGAAACAGTAAAAAAGAACAAAACAATCCGAAATTGTCCAAATATTTTATTAAAATTTATATTTTAAAATACGCTTATATAATTACTTATGCATTAGTATGCAATTTCATAAATAGCAAAACAAGCAATATGGTTTCGGCGTTTTTTTTTTCTTTCTAATACATTAGTCTAGATAGTTTATACTTCTTTAAGAGACCACCTCTCTTAACGACAGACATTTTTGGGGAACGAAGTGTGGCCGCTTCCAAGAATATTCACTGTACTTGTAATTTTTAACAGAATGTATGAAAAAATTTTATACTTAATGCCTCATTTATTTCAGGTTCAAAATGCGAAATGTGGTAGTGTCCGACAGGAGGTATGTAACTAAACTTGATCTGGACCCTGTCATACTTGAAGGCTTGTGACATGCGCCATTCATGGATTCCTGAGGTTTCAACCTTTACAAGTGAAATGGTGCATACTGAGTTCTGTGAAACGCCTCCGCTCATCAAATGTAGATTGTGGCGTCTCGGCATCTGTTTAGACTGGAAATTACTTTGACGAAGTGTTGAGAATTCTGTGTTTTGTCTGTATCTTAGATCTCACAATAAACATTTAGTTTTGGATTTTTTGTGTTCTTTCTTCTAAATAGCACTTATTGGGGGAAGATAGAAAGAGAGGAGGGAAAGAAAGAAAGTTTGGCATGCACCAGCGGACCCGAGCATGCGCGTGGACTTTGAATATATGGGGACGGACATTTCGGAAGTACGTCACTGATGACGCCTTCCTGTCTTTGCGATAATCCCGATGCTCGAATTCTATTCAAAATGCTAGGCACAGGAAGCAGCAATGGCGACCACTTGAGGAAGAACATGTCTTCTGGAGATAGCTTTAGTAAAGCAAAATCGTAATGACACAAAGAGTTAAAAAACTATGTTCTTTCAGTTATGATTTTGCTTTACAAAAGCTATCTTCTAAAGACATGTTCTTCCTGAAGTGGTCGCCATTGCTTCTTCCTGTGCCTAGCATTTTGAATAGAATTCGAGCATCGGGATTATCGCAAAGACAGGAAGGCGTCATCAGTGACGTAATTCCGAAATGTCCGTCCCCATATATTCTAAGTCCACGCGCATGCTCAGCCCCGCTGGTGCACGCCACGCCAATTAAAATCGTTACTGAAATATATTTCCACTTTAAAATGCATGAAAAACTTTTTTTATTGAAATCTCAAGCTTTACACAGTGCAATTTTTACAATTCTCCAGATGTTGCAACTCTGGCATCTCTAAATCTCGTAGCTCAGCAGCTCGGGAAAATCTAGAAAGAAAAATGTATTATTGTATTTAACCGGGAAATAAAATTTTATCGAACTCGTGTCACACTGGCGATTGCCAGATTGCTAAAGCATGATTGTACATGTACACCCACTCAAAAAAGTATTCGAGTAAGAACCAAATTTTCTATTTTAGTTTTGTATTTGTACAACAAAGAAATGTGAGGAGTTGTAATATGAGGCAGGATTTACCTTTTACGAAAAAAGGACATTTTGAAAATGAAAAGGCACAGGAAATTTGCCTTACCCTCGAATACTTTTTGAGAGCATGTACATGACTAGTCAACCGCATGATGCCATGTAACCTTGCTACAATTAAATGTATAAGAACTACATAAACAGTCAGAGATATTGCTAGGAATTTTTTCAAGGAGTGAAAATACTCCTTGATTTATTTTAAGAATAAATTCAATTTTAGAGGAATAAAATAAGAGGTTCAAAGAATAGAAGAAAAAAAACAGGTTATATATATATATTATATATATATATATATATATACAGGCGTCGTGCTGTCGATCGCCAACGTCGCAAATTGAGATAATAAAATTAGTTTGGCGAAAGAAAATACGATTTGGCGAAAATATTGGCAATTGCATTTCTTAATGATGTTCGGCAAAATCTAATTAGGCAAAACTTTAAAAAAAGCCAGCGCGACCCCTGTATATATATATATATTATGCATTTTCCAAGACTAAATAGCATAATTGAAATTAAAGGAGCCACAAAACAACATTTTCGTCTCATCCAGCCTTTTTAAGCCCTTCCTCTGACAAGCAATGCGGCATATGTTAATTGTTTAGACATGCTCAATTAAAACAATAAATGTATGTTAAATTTCATTGAAAGTATACAGAGCGTAAAAATAAGTATAATTAAAATTTTAAGGAGTATTTTAGATTTTTAATGCGTGAAACACGCTTGTAGAAGCGTTAAAAATACCTCTGTAAACAGTAATGCGCATTAATTGCAGTACGCAAAATGTGCGGTCATTCCCAGTTAACAAATCAAAAAGGCTTGAAGCAAAATTTAGAATATTTAGATCATAAAAATCCTAGTTATAAAGTACTGCTTAACTAGTAGAGGTATACAAAGTCAACTATAAATGCTCAAGATAAGGTAGGGGAAAAGACTACATTCAGAAAAAGATCCTCATATCAATTTTCAGAAGGTAAGACTTTTTAAATTTGTAAACAAATCCCGTAGGAAAAACATAATTCGCAATTACTAATGAGGTGCTTGTATAAAAGGTTGAAAATTATATCCTAATATATTTCATAGATATGAAGATACATATAGGTTGACTTAAATCACTTTTCAATGGCTATAGAAGGGGGGGTTCGGTAGTGGTACAGAAATTATGAAAAATAATTCTTTTGCACTCTCGCAATGAACCTTTACATTTGAATTGATATGTGGCCACTGGCAATGTGCGTTTACAGGTAGATATCTTTGAGACGTCTTATCATGAATGTCTGAAATTTCACTTCACTACTGTATGAGGCGCATTTTATTAACTGAGAATATTTTCGTTCGGGGATGTACACAAATTTAAAATTAGTAACTTAAAAATAATAACGAGTTTTTTTGTTTTTTTTTTTTACTTAACAGTTTTTTCAATTTATACTGCCCACTTATCTCTAACAGATAAATAATTAACCCTTTAAGGCGCAGTGATCCCGCTCTGGGAACACCAAACTCTGACGTTTTGACTGCTGCCAGTCACGAAGAATAGATTGGATTTCTATAAAAATAGTTGCGGGTGACATAGCTCCACGAGAATCCTTTACTTTTTAGCACGTCATTTCCCGTAAAAAAATGGTCACGATTATTTTTAACAGCACTGACATCTGCCGAAAAATGGAAGAATGCGAAGAACAGCTGGATAGATTGCCCAATGCTGAAAAAAGGGCAGCCGTTGCCATCGCTTGACTTAACTACCAGCAAGATGGCGGACGATCGAAACGTTCATCGCGTGCCACAGATCTAGAGACCCTTTTTTGACGACAGCTGGCTGTGCCCACGCGGGCACAGCGAGACTCAGCATATTAAAAGACGTATTTCACTGCAAACAAACTTAGATATTTAAAACCAATTGTGCTGCAGCTGTTTTTAAATTTCCGTTAGTTTTACAAACGTGAAATACGAGCCAGGATTTATCTTGTAGTCAATAACCGGAGATTTTTCATTTAAACCGTGTATGAATGTACGAGTATGATACATTTTTGTTTTTTCAAATTATACTTACTTACATAGTCAACCCATCATGACCAAGAGTTGATAAAGACACTGAACATATAATAGTTAGTTTAAGGTCACGGGTTGGGACCTATCGGGCTGCCATAAATCTAACGGTCTGAAGTTTGGGGCGGTTTTCTCCAGATGTAACCTGAATACGTGTTCAGACCCGTGCAAAGTTTTCAAGTCTACGGCACACCCCCTCTTAAGGCTGGTAGAACTAGAGTACTTTTATCTTAATACAGAATACAATACTACACAGAGCATATTCTTGCTTCCAGGACACCCCCCAACCCCACCCCAAGTAGAACAAAAAATTTTCCTGAGAGGAAAGACAAATCCTGTTAGTAATTATTTCGAATTTTGTAATTTCAGTCAGTAATATTAATATACCGAATCTTTCTAAATCGATTTAATACAGGAGAATTTAACTAGTGGGTTAAAAAAAAGTTAAATCTGAAACATTCCATTCTAAACAGAGGAAAATCTATAGGGGGCTGTGGTGGAAGGGGGGGGGGTGCTTCCTCCACTTGATTTAGAATACTATTCAGCTTACCACACACACCCCCACCCCCTCTTTTTTTAACCTCTGAAGAAACTTACCTATTCTTACTCTTGAATATGTTATGTGTTGCCCAAAAAAAATTTTCAGTCATGCTACGTTTATGCCCATACCCGTTTATTCACTCACTACACAAAAGCTATTACCTCTAATTTACAATTCAAACTGTAAAAAATATAATTCTTGTACAAGGATCTAAAATATTTCAGCCCCGCAAGCACTTCCATAGCTTAGTTATTTCCAATCCATATACAGCTTGATTATGGCAGATGCAGGGGGGGGGCACCCCTTAACCCCACATTTCTTGCAATTCTGGAGTAGTATTCGAGCTTTGTGAACCCCCTCCCGTGAAAAAAAATCTGCATCCGAACTTGGCAACAGAATTAGCAGTTGGAAGCAATATGCGCAATACATAAATAAAAGCATTTATTCGAATTATTTCTCAAAAATTGGTTTAAGAAAGAATTGCTTATTCAGGATATTTTTTTTTTCAAATACTACTTAGATTTCAGGGACGTAGCCAGAGGGAGGACAAAAGGGGAACTGGACCCCCCCCCCGAAATGCTAGATTGATTGATTGTGTGTGATTAAGGCAAACCTGCGCGAGGGGTATCTGCCTAAGATGAGGGATGCCTTGGTAGGAGGACTTTCTAAGGGGTTCTAACGCGTATTCACGTTACATCTGGAGAAAACCTACCAATTCCAGACCGTTAGATCGACGACCGCGCGATGGGACCCGAACCCGGGACCTTCACACTTCCCCGAAATGTTAGATTCTTGTTTATTAAATGTTAATTATCAAATTTTTTAAAGAAATTTCGCTTTCTCCAACTTTTGGGCTCTGCTCCCAATTTTTCTTTGCAAAGCCCCAGCTAAATTTAATTCATTAATATCAAGATCGCTATGCAGCTTTAGTTATATTTATATCAACTATCGAGAAATTACTGATGCATAAAAGAAAATAAAAATGATTGACGTTAAAAAGTAACAGAGATCTTTAGCTTTGTTTTGCTTCCTTGCATCTTCGCGTTTGCGTCAAATAAATGTTGATTTACAAACAATCTACCACTATATTGATTTTCAATTACGCCCAAATAAAATAAAAAACACATCAATATATTTTAAGTAATCTAAAAAGAAACATACTCACAGCCAAGTACCTACAAACCTCATGGAATCGAAACAAATGGGGCCAATGTCTTCTGGTATGTTCGATTTGATGTTCCAAAATGCACTTCAACTCTCCGAACTAACGAGCCGCTGCGAATTCACTCACTTCCGCCGCATTTCTAATGATTCCATAGTTGCAAAAGTGCTCAAGCATTACTCAAACTTCTTGCTTCGGGAATTCGATGGCCAATAAAATCCCTATTTTATAATTAGAAGTGTTTTCTTTTAACCCTTTATCAGGCAGTGGTAAAATATTTACCACCTACGGTCTATTAAATACAGAAATCAATTCTCATTAGTGAATTTTCTGATTTTTGTTCAGTTATATTGGATGTATATTTTTTCCATACGTCTTGATTCTAAATAATATTGGGCTTATGAACTTTTCTTTCATTCGCAATTTTAAGGAAAGCTCGAATAATGACTCGAAAATTGAGCATAAGAATCATCGCTTTTAATTATATATTTTTGCGTTTCATTCCGTGTACAAGCAGCAGGTAGTTTTCCGACTTTGATTTTGTGCATAATTAATGTATTCTCCTGCAAAATTTCTATGTTTGTTTAGTACTTGTTTCTCCAATTTTCACATAGGGTATTACAGCAGAGGGAAAATATATGAATTAAATCTAAAAAAATGGGCCAGAAAAATTCCAAGTAATTTCGACTCTCTGCACATACCCTCGCCTTATAAAGGGTTAAATCCACTATCCTGATCATGGGAATTCATATAAGGGGTCGATCCCTCACTGTCGTTGCAGTAGGGAACATTTTGATATCATCATACTACGATATATTTTAGTATATAAGTATCTGAAGGCTGTAAACGAGCAGAAATCGTGGAACTTCTAGACCACCTGATTTTCTGGTGTCATAAAATTTAAATAGTATAAAAGAGCACTCGTTATTTGCAGAGCCGTAATCAGAGGGGGGGGGGGTAGGGGCTGGCTACGGGGGGCGAGTTCTTCCTAGCAGTTTCCCAGGCTCCCCCCCCCTCAAAGATTTTTGTAAATTTATTGATAAATACGAAAATTTAGTGGAATTACAAAGTGTGGGCAAAAACACAAAACTACCGCTCTTCCTTTAACCCGTTCGTGCCTGGATATTTTTGCGACTTTCTTCGATTTTTGCTAACACCAGCAGTAATTGATAAATTTCTGATGTCAACTTTTTGAACAAGGGATGATTTCATTTAAAATCATTATGTATAAAAAATGAAATGTCAACATTCTACTTGGCCATATTTAAATATTTTGTGGAATTGAGGTTCAATGCTCGAGAATAAAGGCTAGGAAAAATAAATAACGTTTTCAACTGATAGCGAAAATGCCGTCTAAAAAAAGGGACGCTAGGCATAAATGGATTAAGTTCCTTATGCATCGCTTACACTCGGCCCACTTCCACGGCAATAGAGTATTTTCACGTGTCACTGAACTTTTTTTTTAGGTCAACTCGGATATTTAGGGATACAAAGCCACGTTTTCGGCCAATGGCCATTCTCAAGTGATCGAATGTTTGACCAAAAAAAGTTGGTTACTAAGGTGTAACGTAATGATAATGCAAGGGCGGATTAAAGGGGGGCGGAGGGGGCGACTGCCCCCCCCCCGTGAGAAAAAAGAAATTAATGTGAAAGATCCTATTTTATTTCCATAAAATGAATCTATATGTCAACCGCCCTCCCCGACAAACTTGCATTAATCCACCATTGTGATAATGACGTAGGTGAAACACCTCTATGAGCAGAAGCAAGCAGAAGAAATGGAAGTAACAAGAATGTAAACACCTCGGCTCATTCGTCCTGCTCATGCCTAACGTGACCATTTATTTTTTCCTCCAAAACGGTGTCCCCTACACTATTACTGTTTTTAAGGTAATAGTGTAGGGAGACTGAATTTACAGATCTGGGTAACTTTTAGTTGTTAAGAAAACGCGCAAAAAAGCTTGTGTTAATGTTAATATCAAAATAAAATGAAAAAAAAAACTGATAAAACGCTCATATACTATTAAAAATAGTGCAAGACGTACGTTTCGAGTGGTATAAGGGCTAGGATCTTCTTCAACTTCAAAAACACCATCCGACACAAGGCAGGAAAGTGAGAAATGTAAACAAAAGGACACACAGAAAAAATGAAGTTGTCATTCGGAAGGAAAAAATTCTTAGAAAACCAGAGTGAAAAGGAAAAATAAAGTGGAGATCGGGGGAGGGGGAGGAATAAGCAAAAGAGGAACACGACTTTAAAAAAACATGCAAAACAGAGAGAATGAAAAATTAAATAAATTGAAATAGTTGACAAAAAAAGAACATTAAAAGAAGAAACACAAAAACAATACATGCCCCCGACGTTTTCTTTGCGTCTCGATAAGCTAGGGGGGGAGGTCAGGTTTTCTTTTTACAGACACTGCCGTTGGATAATTTTAGATTTTTAGCAGTCTTTATTGAAATCGTTACCGTGGGTTGCTCTCTTCCTAAAAACGGGACTGTCCCGTTCAAAACGGGACGTATGGTCACCTTACTCATGCCGTAACCTTTCTTACTACCCTTCCTCCTCCTGACGGGATTTTGAAGGCAGTGAGAAGAGAAATACAGCAGAAAAGTATAGCAGAAGGGTACAGCAGAATGTAAAACCCTTGCAGCTTTTGGAGCTGTCGCAAAAGTATTTCTTTTGGGGGGAAAAAAGCAGCAACAAGAAGAGAAGTGGAAATGGCTGAATGTAAATGGGGTATTACACTTTATTTTGCTTCCCGGGCAGTGATTCCGAAGAGGTAAAAACAAACTGCCGCCACGCTTATCTCCGTTCTTACACTTGAATTTGCCAGTGAAATTCAATAAAATTATTAATGGAATGAATAGTAAATATTTTAAAATACGAGCATTTTTTGAAGCAAATACTCAACAAAAATACATACAAACTGAAAGAACCCTTGTCCCCCCCCCCCAGTTACTAATATATCTAGTTAGCCCTCCGAACTAGATTCAAATCCCTACCTAGCATTATCATCTTGGTTATGCTCTGGTTAGTTGAGTTTCTGTCTATTGCAAATGGCTCTGCGATCGCATGTTCTAGAACAACGGTTGGGAACCAACCACGGCACTGGGTCGGAAACACTGCTCTAGAAAACAACGGCCGTTTTACTGGCAAGCCTTGATTTACCGAAAAGTTCGAATTTACTTTTTTATTGCTTGGCGAACTAATTTTAATAGCTAAAATACGTTTATCACTTTAATTCTGTGACATAAAATCACTATACGAGTGCTTCGCAAACAATGACTTCGTGTCTTAAAGCAGGGCAAGGCCGTACCCAGGGGGTCCGGTCTCCCCCCCCACCGAAATGTAAAATTATTTAACAAAAACAATAATAATGAACCCTAGTAGCACAATTAGTACAAAAGACGTTTAAAACACGTTTTTTAACGTCAAACAACGTAATTTACGTTAAACAACGTAATTTGTACGTTTTTTGAACTAGTTGTGCTACTAGGGAAGCCTTTTTGTGAAAAATTTAGCCTTTTTCACCTTTTGGTCCCCACCCCCGAAATTTTTTTCTGGCCACGGCCCTGAAGCAGGGATCTTAGTAGGTAAAAGCAATTCGGACAGTATCTAAAATTAACTCTTACGGATTCGGCAAAAATTTCTTTCATTACGACTAACTGTTGGGGAAACCTAAATGTTAAATTTCAGATGCTATACACTTTCAGGGATGTGCCAGCTGAAATTAAAGTTTGGAGCAATTTGTGGAGCAAGAAAAAAGACATTTTTGGAGCAATTTGGAGCAAGAAAAAGTCACTTTTGGAGCATAAGAATGTCAATTTTGAAATACAAAATTTATTTTTGGAGGGAAAGGGAAAAGTCATTAAAGAATGCCAATCAAAAAAATGAAAATTATGGAGGTTCTTAAAAACTCTTAGCTTATAACAAAAACCAGTTTGGTTGTTTTTTTTTTTGGGGGGGGGGAGTCAGAAGCTTATGAAGTAAATAAAAAATATTGTTATTTTACACATTGCTATACAAAATATCTATTTTAAATCAAAAATGCAATATTTACTAAACTATATTAACTACCATTAGTGGCTAGTAAAAAATTTGGTACCAAAAAATTACAAATTTATATAAAATTAAATTTAAAACAGAGCTTAATTTTTACTCTTAAGGCATTGGAGGTTTAAACAAAGGGATGCCAAGAAAAAATATTCATTTTTAAGATTAATAGAGAATGATTGAAATTAGAATGCTTAGATGTGTGATGACTTTTGTAAAAATTCGGGAGATTTACAAACGTTTAAACATATATGGAAAAATTAAAAATGTAGCAGTTTTGCTGAATTTGGAGCAAAAATGTCCAAAAACGATCTTTTTGTAGCAGATTGGCGCATCAGGATTGATTTGGCACAATTTGGAGCAATTGAAGCAGCTGGCACATCCCTGCACTTTGCATTGATGGATAAAGTGACCAAACGTACTGCTTTTGGCGGGACAGTCCTGATTTTTACCTATATGTCCCGCTTTTCCATTCCTGTCCCACCAAAGTCCTAATTTATGGAAAATAAATAAGGAATAAATTCACATGAAAATGATAGCGTTATTTACAATGTTTTTTGGTTACTTGTATTTAACACCGTTTTCTTTATTGATGAAAATAATTATTTTATAATATGTATTAATACTATACCTATAATCAATGGATGGTGATTCTATAGTTATTGTTAGAAAGCAAATTATTTTGGAAAGTTAACTATAAAATTATTATATAATAGGCCTATTTTATTTGTATATTTTTTCAACTCATTTGTCTCATAAAAGTAGAAAATCAAATTACGGGTAGAAAAATATAATCTTGGGGGGGGGGAGTTCGGGATTGATTTTTACCCTCCCGACTCTGCGGTTTAGAAGTGTCCCGATTTTCGGTTCAGAAAAAAAATGGTCACTTTATTGATGGATACCATCAAAAATTGTCCATTTTTTGCACTATTATCGGCAGGGGGGGGGGGGCAAGAGGATTTTTTTTAATTAGATTGACACATATTTGATGACAGAAATACAATTTTTTTAACGTCTATTGACTATTTAAACTTTATGTTTTTGTTCTTTAAAATAAACAACAATTTTGTGTTCCAGAATAAAATAAATAAATAAAATTTTAAAAATCTACATTTTAGACCACATATGGGCAACCTCCGGGCAGTGGACCAGATATGGCCTGCCCGGCTTTTCATCTACCCCGCGTAACATATCAATAGTCCCATGTAAACCATTCAAAATCCCAATTATACGGACCACGACTTCACTAGTATTCTTAAGTTCGGCCCTGAACTTAGCAAAGGTTGCCCATACCTGTTTTAGACCAAAAAGTGTAAAGTTTATTGGGGGAGACCTAAATATTGTTCAATTTTAACTTTTTTTTTTTTTTGGAGGGGAGGGGGGTGGGTGAATAAGTAATTACAATGACATTTTTTATCAACTTGAAGAAGTTTTCAGTGATACACACCAATGAATATCTGCATTACAAGACAATTTTTCAAGAATTGTCAAAGCCATACAATTAGTAGGAGGCTGTAATTAAACATCTATGAAAAGCAGCTGTAACTAAAACGGATGAGTATATTATTTTACAAAATACACTCTAGGATTTTAAAGAAAAATATTTTTAAAATGTCCAATGGATGGTGCTTTGCATGAAAAAAAGAACGTTAATTTAATTTAGGAAATAACTGAAGCTTGACAACAATGAATTCAAAATTAGTTAATGTTCTCAATCAAATGTTAAAATTACACATTTTAAGTTGGTCTCCTTTTTTTTTTTTTTTTTTTTTTTTTTTTGTTAACTTGCTTTTTTTTCATGCGAGAAAAAATTCTTGAGCACATCTCATTTACCAAAATTTGCACTAATTTGCTCACCTCTTTTAGAAACAAGACACTGTTCTTAGGGTTTTAATTAAGTTAATTATGACCAGTTAATAATTAGGAAGAGGTTGTAATTAAACTTCTAGTTTGATTATAAATCCATTCACGCACACATTAATTCATGGCAATCCTTTTATAGCTACTGACTGATAGCAATAAAATCACACAATAAATACAACATAAAGTAAACAAAAAGAAAAGCTATATTTATTACAGTCCTAAATTCATCACAAGGTTTTAAGTACATAATTTCACATTTGGGAAGAATAAGACAATTACTTTTTATTTAAAAGCACAGTAAGGAGACAAATTCATTTTACACAGTGAAAATTGATTTCCTTTATAAAAATAAAGTATTATTCAAACTAATACAAATTTTCTATTTTTTAAAACTAAATTATGGCAACAGCTCTCTTAAAATGTTTGATCATTCTATTCATACTTTATTGCATGTATTAGTGTGAACACTTTGATGCTAGGACACGTAAAAAATACATTTTTGTATATCATCCAATGAACAATCGAAAAGCAATTATTTGACATGACTAATGTGCATATCTATACATGGTATAAGTCTAGTATTAGTAACAAAACTTATGGCTTAATTCTTCAGCATAAATTGGCAATGTTGTCAAGAACAGGCATGTTGCTTTATGGGTACCCATATAAAGCAGCAACAGGGGCTTGAGCGTCCCTCAAGCGATCAATGTAGTAAACCTTTGCATAGTATGCTGAATTGCTTTTGTATTATTTTAGTACTAAAGTGTTTGGGAGACTAGAATGAATCAACCCTGAAAATGCAAGATACCCCCCCTCCCACTAAAAAGTACACAAATGGGTATCCATGTGTCACCTTTTTTTTTTTAAAATTAATTTAGATAGTTCAGTCAACTGACAAAGTTTTTAAAAAAAACTACTGCTTTGACTAAAAAATAGAAAATCGTAAAAACTAATGCTTTATACTATGAAAAATAATTCGTGATAAACAAAAGGAAAATTTGGCAGTGAGAAATTAAAAGAAAATATTACAATTCATAACCACTGTACTATTTTCACAGATTCTGAGAAATGATTGAATAGGTTTTAATTTAAAACTTACTCACAACATAAAATAAAAAAACACTTTGATGAAGACCATACATATCCCTTGGTGTCTGAATAGTCAAAGTAGTTAGTCTGCTAATTGCATAAGTCTCACTGATGTATTAAAAAGGCAATAAGGTAATTGTCCCCTCAAACCAAATGAAGAACTAGGTAGGCTATAAGTTGACTTTAGCCCCCTTCCCCTGCAGGAATGTATTTTTTATTCTAGTAAAGATTTACTTTTTCTAGAACAGTTAAAAAGCTTAACCTACCACTGAACCCAGGTTTACCAGCTCTCTCTCTCTCCCATTGCAGAAAAAAAACATAACAATGAAAATATGTCTTTTTTCCTGGGATAACTCCAAAATCAACCGATGGGGAAAATATTTCTATAAAGTTTTTGTAAGTACAGCTTCAGAGTTAAATTTATTTAAAACTGATAAACTGAAACCATAATAGCCTAATGGACCATGTGGAAATGCTCATTTCAAGGTTCTATGACAAATAAATAAGTGTGGTATTCGCTCACATGTACAAAAAGCATATCTATACATTTGAACGCCTTAAATATTTCCTCAAAAATCATCATTACCTACAATACAATAGTTCTGGGGAAATCATCTGCCTCCTCCCTCCCAATAACAATACGGCAAACTAATGGCATGGTTAATCACTCCTTACAATTTTTTAAGGATCAGGAAGTAATGACCTTTGTTGAAAATACTGTCTGAAGCATGTATAATTCTTCTACAGGATCACTCAAAACAATTTCAATACATTACAGACTATGTAGAGCAGTAATGTAGAGACAGTCAGCCCTTTCAAGCACAACAAAATAAGTATACAAATGTTTTTAACTGATTATTCTTCAGTTAAAATATAGAAATAAATTTTAAAGTTTTTTTTGCAAGGCCTTGCAAAATTGAGATTATCTATAAAATCTTGCTGAAGTGTAAAGGTCCTGAGTTTTAGCCTATTTCGCGGCTGATGATCTGTCTGGAGTTTTGGGTGATTTTCTAAAGATGTGACTTTAAAGGTTTCTGATGTGTATTTATGTACACAATACATGCATTAAAGTCCTGTGCCCAAGGAATTCCCCTTAGATAGATGCCTTCGTGTTGCTTACCTTAAACACTAAACTAAGATCTTGCCAGATTTAATTACAATATCTTGCGAAATTTTGTACAAAAATATTGTTGTGTGGGAAAGTGCTTTATAATCGATGCATTTGGCAAGACTTATCATTGTTGTTTGATTTTGCAGAAGAAAACAAGTAGTGTTTCATAAACCATTAAGTAAGTACACAACAGTAAGCAGAACACAAAAACACAATGGAAATAGAATGTTCGCACTCTGAAAAAGTAAAGTGCAAAGAGAAATCAATGAGAAAGAAAATAATATAAATTAGTGAGAAGGGAGAATGGAGGTATGTACAATGATAAATGGTACAAGAGAAATCATTTTTTGACATTGTAAAAGTCAGGAAACCACAAGGGTACTACTGAAAGAGTTCAGTAATAAAGCAGAATAAAAATGAAACGAAACCAGCAATATACATACAACTAAACCCATTTTTGATAGAATCAAATATGAAACATTTTACACTAAAATTAGGTGTTCAGTTAATAGATTTATTTTGAACAGAAGAACACCAGAATTTACCCCAGTTTAAAATTTATGTCAGATCCTACTTTTAACTTAATATAACACCCATTTCAAACTAGGTTTTAACATACTTTGCTTCATACTTTTTTTTTTTTAAAGGATACCTGAATTTTATTAATCTTTAAGGGAGTTCAGACACTATCCTGCCAGCATTGAATTTTATGTATAAACTCGTGAAAAGCATAGTGGCATAAATCAGTTCCGAGGTCAGGGTTCATACAGGGTCCTTGCTTCACTGTTGACCAAAACCTGGTTCACACCACTTTCTACTGAAATTTGAAAAGTTATTTTAGTAGAGCTTCGCAAATGCTAAATCACCGGAACTTTACCCATTCTGGATTATAGAAATTTGACGCATGTAACTTCCAACTGATAATTCGGGGAGGGAGGTGGGGGATAACAAAATGTGCTCCTTTTCCCTATCTTTATTAACACATAAAATAAATGAGGCAAAATACTGAGGAGGACATATTAACCATGTCCCGATAGACTGGAACACCACGATAGAGATCCTGTAATAATAATTATAAACAAGTAATATAAAAAAAACTTTTTAAGTCAATTCCTACTTAGGTCAAAAGAAAAATTTTATTTTAGTTACTTTTCATTAAATTTAATTAATGAATTAATTAATTAATTAAATAAATAATTAATTAATGCAGGGCCATTTGTGAAGCAAGGTTCGATACTGTTAATCCAGTTTGTTTAGTTTATTGTTTTCATTCATTTTTAATCCGACATATTAGGATATACAATTAATTAATGAATTAATATTTGAAAAAACTGTATTCACGTCGAGCGTCATCCACAACAAGTTTTAAAAAATGTATTTGAACTTGAGTGGATGAATAAAATGTATTTTATTAATGACTGAAATTTAAAATATATATATATATATATATATATATATATATATATATAGGGAGAATGTGAACTAATAGCAAAAAAAAAAACTTACCTTTCTTGAATAGAGAATATATAACACTACAGAAATTCCAATTTGAGAAATTCTATTGTATCGCAAACTAGAGGTTTCTTTAAACAATTTTCAAGGTATTTGATATTTCAATTAACCACAAGACTATTGTGTGAAATATGCATCCGTAAATTAATTGGGTTAGGAAAACTAAAACAAAAATAGCTACATTTCATTTTTAAATAAAACTTTTCACCCTTTGAAAAAACGTGCTGTACCAACAAACCAAGTCACTATGTCTCAAATTCAGCATTGATTATAGACCCTTAATCCCTTGCCTGTAGAATATATTTGAGAAAATGTTATATTTGCCCGAACTAAGTACGGGTATCACAGGCAAGGGGTTAACCGTGCAATATACAATATGTACAATTTTGTCTACTTCTCTCAATTTAATTATTAGCCTGAAAACACCTTGTATTATCCAGTATAAATGTCCAACATCAAAGTGTTAAGATAAAGCATACACACTGTAAAATAAGGCTTTAAGAAAGAAAGCCTTTTGCATATTGATTTACTAATGATTATATATTAGATAATACATACATGGATATAATGCATAGAAAATTTTCAAATGTCCTGGTGTGACCACAGGATTAATTATTTTAAAAAGTTTTGTTGCAAACAGCAGTAAGAACAATATGTTTTAAATACAGTCTACACTTAGCAGCAATGATCATTCACATAGTGATTATCAAATCTGATCTCAAGGATATAAATAAAACTTCCAGCAAAGTTCCCTAATTTTTTCTTCTAAAAATTCTACAATTCAACCAGAAATAAATTCAATTCTATACTAGAAATAGAAATAACTTCGTTGAAATACACACCACAATTGAAAATAATTACCATTCAAGACAGTATTCAAAATGGGATTTTTCATATCTCAGAAGGAAACTACTTTTTTAAATGGCTAACTATTAGCTATTATATTAATGATACATGCACACCACACCAAGTATTGTTATTGGTTAATAAGAGTAGACTGTATTTGAAATCCATTTATTCAATATCAAAGCTTTGAGTACATTTATTGTGTTCATAGTTAACTAATGCATATTTTAACTCTTTCGATCCCAACTGAGGCATATGATGCAGCAGCCACTGACTACTGCACCAAAATAGGAAAGAGGGCAACTTAGAAATTTAAATTAATGGTTGTGTAGTGTGAAAACAAACATATCATATCTAAGTGCCCACTTACCTTGAATAATTGCATAATCTAATGTCCACATCAGATTTCAAGGGAACCCGAAACCACTCCACAAGTCTAAAGTTAGATAGCAGAAGCAAGTAAAGACCACTTTTATAACATCAATGTTCTGTGAAATGTGTTCTTTTCAAAACGGTATATTAATACCAAAATGTTAATAATAAAAAATTTAAAAAATCCAGTAAGAAATTTTAGTACTTGCATATCATACCTTTAATCATTTTTGCAAACAACAATAAACAGTTAAGCAATTCTTCGTTACTAGTATTAGCAATCCTATTTTATTCTGTTAGTTAGTTGTTTACTTATTTAATGCATCATTATTTTTACCAAATTTATTCCAGTCAATTCGGTGCAGCTGACAATATAATATATAAGTAACAAAAGTCTCCCTACAATAAATTTCTATCTCTAGTAAACTAAATGAGAACCTAAAATTAGAATGTGGTACAACTTAAGAAGAAGCTTTTTTAAAATGTGTCGTGCAATTTGATTCTTAAAAATAATAATAAATAAAAAAAATATGCACTGCTTTTTGAAGAAAGACTTCAGTGAAACAAAAAGCCTAAAACCTAATTTTTTTCCCCATTGTGAGTAGGAATTGAAGGATGGATCATAGTTTTCATAAATATTGATCTTAGGTACATGCTTGTTTATAGAACAGAAAATAGTAAAACAGCAATTATTTGGATTTATGATTCACTAAAGTTACTCTCCAGTGTAACATATTATAAGAATAAAAATTTATTTTTTTAAATAAAAATTACTTCAGATTGTTATTAATTTAGCATGAGATTTAATAACTGTTAAATTTGGCATGTGCCTTTCCCAAATTTTTGCCAGAAAACAACAATGATGATCTTGGAAATAAACATTACAAATAATTGCATAATTTCTAAACTTTAAGACCTTTTTCATCTAATGCATGTATGCTATTCACTTCTTTTAAATTTATTTTGGAATCTAAGGGGATCACATGGATAGACCTTGAAGAAAATAATTTTTTAAATGCCAATAATACTCGCATTCTTTCAGATTTTATAAAAGCCAAATATATTCCTATATTCTAGAGCTTGGAACAGTAAAAAAAGTGCAAATATTCAAGTTTACATTAAATTAAAAATTTAAATATTATTTTAAAAAAGGGTAAAGTCCTGCAACCCAAACTGTGCCACCTGCAAAACATAGTTTAATTTTCCATCAGTATTTCATGTTTAGTCTTGCTTCGGATGATTTTAGTTGACATTTTGAATCTCATTTCTTTGGGTTTAAAACAAGAGAATTCCAATCCAGAAAATTTCATACATTACAGGTAGATTTGATGCAAAAGAAAGCACGCAAATGTCTGATCCTACAGTGACACTACACCAAAAAAGCATTATTGGAGCTGTCAAACTATAATTTAAGGGTTTAAAGAAAAATTAACTACTTTTTTGAGACAGGAAAGGTTAATTTCCTGTCTCAAAAAAGGTCCACAGCAAGTAAAATGTTATCCCTTAAATATCTGATTTTACTAAAAATTTCTTTATTTTTATTTTTTTTTTTCCTTCAAATCTATAAAACAGAGTTTTAATAGAAGGGAAAAAATCCTCAATAGAATAATATTAACACACATGAATTTTAAGAATCTTTATTAGAGCTTCGCAATTACTCATATTTTTTAGATTACTAAATAGGGCATTTGCCAAAAGGTAAAGCAAACAAATTTACTTTAAGAGTTAACTGTTTATGGATGGAAAAGCATGTTAGCACTTTGGGAGCATACAAGAATCTTTCATTAGATTTTGAATTCTGTGTACGATGGGAGGGGAAAAAAAAATTGGTCAGGAAAGTCAAGCATATAAACATTTTTAAAAAAGTAGAAAAGTTAAATCTGATCAATTTTAAAGCTTATACGAAAACAAGCTATAATCCCTTGGGAAATACATTAATATTGAAGCTTTAAAGTACAAGTATCATTAAAAAATAAAATAAAATAGACTTTAAATTACGGCACAAATTAGATATTTCTCACTCACGCCGATTTTTTCATTATTTGGCAAATAACGTATGCACATAATTGATGATCATTTCCAAATTAAGGATGCCATTAAAACAGTTCTCCATACATTTTAACATATAATACTTGGCAGATTGGCATATGTAGCACTGAGAAATATTTCATTGCACTATGGTTGGCAAATATCCAAGCTGTGTCCAAATTACCTTCACCATAATTACATCCGGTTAATATATCCGGATGCCCAAGGGATTTGCCCAAACAATAGTAAAGATTAGTGATTTGTCGCCAAATATAGAAGATATTGCCAAGCTGGGTGCGGTTTTGGCAACTTATTTTATGTGCCAAACTTGGCAATAAAATGCCCAAAGTGGGCGACTTTTAACATATTAGCATGGCTGGTACTGGATAACTCTCTAGGTAGTGGTTAAAAATCAAAGCTTTTTCCGATTTTTTTAATGATATTATCATTAAAACTTGACCCAATTTTTATGGAGCCACTCTTAAGTATCCCTTTTGCGATTAAAGAAAGAAGAAGAACTATTCAAATTGGTTAAGGTGGAGAAAAATTATTCCTGAGCATACATACAAAGAAGATTTCAACAAATTGATAACCTCTTCCTTTTAGAGTCATTTAAAAAAGGCCTTTTAGGGATTCTTGGGAACAAAAGAGTTAACTAAATCACCAGAATTAAGCTCTTTGAACATTTCATACAGTATTACACATCAGCTAAAGACATATTACTTTATAGTATTTAACATAATGACATAAGCTAAATTAATCAAAACATTTGATATGTCATTAATAGGTAATATTTTTAACACATGAAAGAAAATTAATAAAGAACATATGTTTTTGTTTTGCATAGTAACTGTTTATGACTTTTTTTTTCAAAAATGCATTTTATTATCATTATTATTACACTCTCAAGCAAATATTAAATAACAAATAAAAACTACAACTTCTAACAAGCAATGTCTTATGTCACTCTTACATACAATATCAAAAGTAGATAGCAGATGAAAGAGAATGAGAAAAACTTTAAAAGGAGACAAAAAGAATTGGTATCATCAAACTAATTTCAGTGAGTCTGTGCTAGCTAAAAAGTTAGTAGCAATACAGTCTAAAACAATACAACTTTTAATTAAACATAATACTGAGTTATTGTGTATGTACTTAGTGAAAAATATCTTGTGTGGCGAAACCTCTAAAAGTAACCACTTTGCTAGTGACTCATTCAGGAAAATTTCTTAAAAAAAAAAAAAGTAATAATAATCAGGATGCTATTATAAAATAACATTATTGAAAACATGACTTCTGTCAGATTACTAAAGAAATCTAAGCAAAGCAAGAAGACTAAGCAGAATACATAAATTAAGAGTTGTAAAAAAATGCATTACTTATTTAAATATCAGACTTAATATTTTACAGCAATTATTGACAGCATTTGAGCTCATTTTCTTTATACTTCGGATATCTGTCGAGGCTATAGATTTTCACGTGCCTAAATTATTATGATTTTTAAAAAATCTCAAAGACTATTTCATATCTGTGGGAAGTCTGTTGCATCTTAAAATTCTTTTCCTCAGAACGAATCAATTATTAGTAGTTATCCGGCAATGTTTCCTTTTTAACTTTCATTGTAATCGGCATGCCTTAATAAAGTAAATATTCATAATTAATGTAATATTAAATATATTTTCCTTTAGACAATAATTGTGTTTTAGAAACTAAATTAATATTTCTAATTTGTCATTTGACAACTATTACACAACAACTTATGTGTTGTTTGTAACAATAATAACAACTGTGTTTGAATATATTTTAATCTACACTTAATATTTAAAAAAAAAAAAAAAAGAAGAAGAAGAAGAAAAGGAAAAAAAATTCTGCAGATTATTGTGAGTATGTAGATTATTGTAAATTTCATTAAAAGCAATAAATAACTAAAACAAATAAAATAAGAACTGTTTATTTAAAACTTAACATTAAAGGTTCATTATATATAATCACTAATATAGAGGCATTAATGAAATACATGGGTGAACAAAATTGGGTTTCTAGTCAGTTCTGGAATCTAAATTACAATCTTTAATCACCAAATTAATTTTCAATTTTCCGCTTCAAAATTTTCAATCAAAACTATCAATTTTGATTGATCAAGTCTATCAAAACTATCAACTTTGTATTAAGATAAACTTGTAATTTTTTCTTTTTAAATTTATTTACTAATAAACAAAATTCTAGTTGTATTACATTAATTTCATAAGGGACTCCAGGACATGACAATTTCCCCTTAAAACAAATCAACTATAAGTAGCCGTTATTTAAGTCACTTAAAAATAAAATGTGCATCATTTAAAAAATGCAGTTTTTTATTATTAAAATTCATGATTTGTGATGAAAGAAATAATAATAACAGTAGACAAAAAACAATAACATAACAATTTAAACAGGAACAAAGTGATGAAGCTTCTACATAATTTTAATGTAAAGAGCAGTAATGGCATTCAGGTTTGAATTATCATAATATACACACGGAAGAAACTCAATAAGACAAAAAAAAAAAAAAAAAAAGTAATAATAACTTAAAGAGTGTTCTAAGGACAGCTAGAATTATCACAAGACGAATTACACACCAGCACTTTATCTCTTACACATTGACACACTCCAATTTATTTATTTATTTATTTATTTTTTCTAACATAGTAATTGTAGAAGAAAAGGAAAATAAGTCCTTCCCTGACAGCTTTATGCTATGTACGGTATAAGTCTTGTTTTTCCACGATGTCTTGCATACTTGGAAAGATGGGGGGTGCAAGATTTATTTAATATGACTCAGTTTTTCACTTTTCAGTCAGTAGTAGAAGCGTGTCAAAATTTTAAAATACTCTCTAACTTTTGCAAGTTGTCAGACAGAGTCATCTGAAAAGGAAAAAATAAAATAAGAGATAAAGTATGGCAATCATTTATAACAAAATACAATCTCATCCACTTCTTATTGAAGCTTGCAACATACGTTAATGTTGTAGTAGATAACATGATGTTTAAATGAATTGGATTGGATTGGATTTTCAAATGAAGATGAAATGAAGTAAATTTCAAAAGAACTTCAAGCTCGTTTCATTTATTATTCCAAGCTTTTCATTATTTATTTAATTTTTTTTTTTTTTTGGAGGTGGGGGAGGTTTAATTTTAGTGCACATTTTTAATTAATATTTCATTTAAGTTTCCCAGGCAGCTCGGGAAAAAGTCAGTAAAAAGTCGGCCGACTACCTATTTTATCGGCTTGTAGTAAGCTGTTTTTCTCTAACTTCGGTAGAACCTCTGCTAGAACTCACCTCCCAACATCGGATTCATCCATCGCACTCAAACGTTGGGAGATGACCCATACGACCTCCCATAAGAAGTTCTCGGTCTGTTGTCCATTCTGCACGTCTTACCAAGGTCCATGGAACACTGCTAACAGTTTCCCCGCCAATTCTATTGTTTCGCTTTTCCCCTTGGCGACTGCGTCATCATTCTGTGAAGAAAGACTGAATAGGTCGTAGTCAAGTCCCCGTTCCCATTCGGTCTTTCTTCTTTTGTTGGCGCGTCGAGCTTGTCCAAGTTAATCCTGGTAAGTAGATATTTTAAAATTTACCTTCCTTGTTGTATTAGTTTTCAGATTATAGGTCACAGATTAAATTTAATCTTTAAATAGTGTATTAAGTATTTAGCGTCCAGAAATAGCCCGGAGACATGAAGAATCACTCAAAATCCTTGGGAAATCGTCCGAGATGTGTTGAGTCACTCGGGAAATCATCCGGAGACATGCAGAAACGCTCAGGAATGGACAGTCCAGGGACTGTTTCCCAACCTACAATGGAGGTCGCGCGCCGAAGTCGGGCGGGTGAAATAGGGGTCACTTGAAGACAGTTGGCCGAGGATTTCTTGCTGCTTGGGTTGGTTCTGATTCAAACAAAACTGATTTTGTGGGTAAGTAACATGAAATGTTCTCATTTCAAATGAATGTGAAATAGCAATTTTCAATTAAAAAAAAAAATAGTGTTAATTTTAAAAATATAACTGTAGAACTATTTACAGATTGCAATAAGGGCAAAGTATGATTGTAGAACTAAAAATGATATCAATAAGTTTTATAGAAACTGAAATATATATATATATTTTTTTCCCTAACACAAATGTACATTTTTATATCCTAAAATGAATCATTTTATTAGTTATATCTAGTATGATGATTTTATTAATATTGAAAAACTGATTTATTTTTGTATTTTGTAAAATTTAATTCTAATGTAAGTGCAACATAAAATTAAATGTTCTGCTATATAACTGATTTTTTCATTGTAGACTTAAGATTAAAATTTATATACTATTTATTTATTTATTACAAATTCTTTTCTTTAACAACGTTAGAATCCCAGATTTTTACAAAACAATTGACAAAATACCAACCCTCAGTTAATAAAATAATTTCCAACACATGTGTCTTAATTGATAAATATATTACTGCAGTATGAATAGTTAACAGACTAACAGATTTAAGACATTGTTGTTCGACTGAGTTGTTTCAATGTAATTTAACCCTCCAAACGGTTATGACGTAAAATCCCGTCAACTTCGCTCCAGTTTCCACCGCAGTGCATCTATAACTTAAACTATTTATAGCACTCAGGTATCAAAATATTCTCTGATGTTAAAGGTTGTAAGTAATTACTAGCATGTTTTTTAATAATTTCAAATCTTCCGATCAAAATTTTATTTATTTCATAATTTTAAAGCTGCATAAACATTTTATCCTAAAAACAACTTTGCATTATTTTCCCATTTCCAAGATGCTCAGAGGGTTAAAGGGCAGTATAAATAAAGACCTTACAGGTACATTTACGAAAAGAAAAAGTCTAAGCGTGTTGTTGAGAAAAAAAAGGTGAACTCCACAATGCACACTTTAAAGCTTTAGTCATTTATTGTTAAACTGTATGATAATAATAATAATAAAAAGTTTTTATGCCCATGGAAACAAAATAAAGCCTCTTTACTAACTTTGCACCAAATTAACCATTTTATAAAGTCTAAACAAACAAAATCAATTCAAGCATTTTTAAGATATATATGCACAGACCATTTCAGCTTCATTTTGTCAGCCAGCTTTTGGGCATTTAATTTGATGAAAAATTTTGCTAGTTCTGTTTTTTACTTATATAACTTCAGTTACGACATTTTATGGATAGAGTACAGAGCATGGAATGTCTTTGGATAAATAGTACTAAATCTAGTGCTGTCTTTGAGAACTGCATTTTCTGTTTTTATATCCCTTTCTACCTTCTTAGTAATCAGTAATTGTATCTTTTAAAAAAATCATCTTTTACACTTTGATTTAAAAACTAGGCTAAACTAATTGACATGTATGTGTTTATTTTATGATTGACTCAAATATTATCCAGGGTTGCTCAATTTCTCAGACAAGATTCCCTGACTTTTCGAGGTTTTCCAGAACTTTTTTTGTCAAAGTTTTAGAGTATGTTGTCACGATATGCAGATAATTTACTTGTGCTGGGTTCATACAGATCATCATTAACCTTTTTGAAGCATTCCAGATTGATAATAAAGTGACTGATTGATAGAATTGATTGATTGATGCAATTATTTATAATTATGGATTTTTGATAATTTTTGATGGTGGCAGTTTAAGATTTTCAGGATTTAGCCAAAATTTGCAATATTCCCCGACTTTTCCAGATTTTCCCTGACTGGTGAAAACCCTGCACTACCTGCATATGTAGTTGAACTCCAAATATTAGAACTTTTCCTGTACTATCAGTAATTCCTCTTTTCAAACATTTTCTGGATAGAAATTGTAAAGAACCTTCCATGAGCACTCTGCGGTAATCAGTAACATGTTGGCAGACAGTGTGCTAATGGTTTAAAACAAACCAGGAGCATAGCGAATCTGTCATCACTATATGCAATTTGGGAACGCCAAGCATGCCATTAGCCATACCTGGAGCTGAATTGCAAAGTTATACATGCAACATAATAGTAAAGCAATACAGGATGCGTATTATAATTTGAAGTTAAAATATGAAATGAAATTTAAAAAATGGAGAACAAGTATAAGCAGAGTGTCAAAAGCACTAGGAAAATTTCTGGTAATTTTTTGGATTAATTTATATACCTTTCCACTAATTTATTTTTGACAAGAAAATTAAGAAAAAAAGAGCTAAGCATTTAAATTTTGTCAGAGAATGGCAAAATCTAAATACTTGTATATGAATTCATTATATCCATAATAAAAGTCAGAAAACTTAAATGCTGTTAGTGAAGGGAATCAAACGTAAAAGTATATATCTAAAAGTAAATTGTCTTGTACTCATTTTTTGAAAGATTTTGCAATCTTTTATTAAAAATACAAAACAAAGTTCATAAACCAAGTATAATTAAGAGCTATGCATATTGTAAAATCCCTTTACATTATTGCTGATGAAAAATCCGAAAATTTACTAGTAATAACTAATTTTTGTAGTCAACAAACACTAACTGATAAGTATATTTACCAGCACCTTTCAAAGGGTTAAACACAGGGGTCGCGCTGTCGATCGCCAATGTTGCAAATTGCGATAATAAAATTAGTTTGGCGAAAATATTGCCAATTGCATTTCTTAATGATGTCCGGCAAAATCTAATTTGGCGAATGGATTGGCAAAACTTTTAAAAAAGCCAGCACGAAACCTGGTTAAACATATTGCAGACAAACAAGCAATCCTCAAGTTAAAAGCATGAAACCTGATTATATTTTTATCATGAATTATTTTAGAAAATATTATTGTCTTTAAAATATATTTTATTTTAACATTTCTTCCTACAAATTTACACATTACTTTGGCTTCATTAAGCCTTTCTCTACCAGGATTTAAAGGTTTTATTACAGTGTTTCAAAATAGGCAAAAAAATAAGGTCTTTAAACACATGGAAGAAAATTATCCTTTTTTGCAAACTTTATATCCAAATCAAACACTCAATAAGATTCTAAAAAAATTTAAATGAAGCACTTCTAAGACTTTTAGGTACTTTGGATGACTTTTTGTGAGCATTACAAATTATTAAAGCAGTAAATTTTAAAGCAAGATTTTCCCACCTTGTTCATAATTCATAATTTTACAAAATGTCAATACTTACCATGATACCACCATCTCGTTTTCTTTGGATTTTTACTACATGTTTTTACATACAAAGTGTTGTCAGGAGGTCGTTTCTAAGTAATAAATAATATTAATGTAATTAGAGTGCATGTCAAAATTTCTAGTCATAAATAAAAAAAATTATGAATGACTTGCAGCCTAAAAGCAAAATTTGTCGATTTAAATCAACCATTAAAAAAAAAACACTGATTAAAATTTAAATTAATTTTATTTCACTACAAAAAAATCTAGAACAAAATTCATAAAATTCATGAAAAAATCCATCACATATTGGAGCGTATAGCACTGCAAGGGACTAAAAGTCTTTGTCCTCATTTCCTTGTTAACAACTCTGTTTTTCAGATGAATTTCTATAAGCTATTAAAAGAATTCCATTGTTGTGAATTGCCCCCTATAGTTATAAGAAGTAACACACTGCTAACTAGAGGTTGAAGTCTCCAAAGAAAGATCAAACACTAAGCAACTATAGAAATTTCATGTCCTTAGCTTACTTTTTCTAGTCAAATCCCTTTAATCAGCAGACCTATAATCCACGAACGCCTCTAATCCATAATTGATTTTTTAATATAAACAAAAAAATTAATTTTGAAAAAATCAAATTTCAATATGTTCACATTCTCGCATGACATTCAAATACCGTATTTACCCGCGTATAAGTCGAGAAATTTTGGACAAAAAAAAAAAGGCTTTAAAGTAGGGGGGGGGGGGGTCGGTGGACTTATACGAGGGTCCTTAATTTTTAATTTCTTTTTTAATGAGAAGTCAAAAATACCCTTTTAAAAGACAACTGTTCCCTTCCCACATTCCATAACACAATGACGACGTTTAAGGTTGATTTCCATACCAGGAAGAAAGTAGCGATACAAAGATTGAAAACGTGTATCATGTTGCTGTTGTTGTAGGATCATGGGCTCTAGGCCCAAGGGTGGGGTGCCCCCGTGGAGGTCTTTCTAAGGGATCCTAACCCAATGCGTGCATCATGATAAGCCGATGACAACAAAGGAATTTTGCGAATTGTTTGACGAGTCCGATACTGAATCGGATCTTGAATCAGTTTAACTTTGTATATTAGTACTTTACCATATCATACTATCACTAGCATCCTATATTATTATTATTCATTGTTTTCAGTTTAATTTTGTATACTACTTTTGTATATCATCATCTTTATTATTGTATATTTAGTACTTTCTTTTTTTTCAGATGATTTTGAATAAATGTATTTTTTTTTTAAATTAAAGTTTCTTGATAAGGTGGAAAGTGGTGGGTCAACTTATACGTGGGTAAATACGGTAATAATAATAAATGCAGGCACAAACACAAATAATAAATAACAGTACTACAAGAACATAATTATAAATGTAATGTCGAGTTTAATACCATAACTGACTATTGAGAATCGGGTTTCTCCCATTGAAATACATTACGTCAGTGATTAACTTGTGGCATAGGAGTAAAATTGACTGGTTGCTAGGCTTATCAAAATGCTCAATTATCTGGCAATTCTCACAATTCATAGCTTTTCAGGATTAGCTCAACTCAACGCTGCATATGTTCAGTTTTGTTCTGCGCGCCATTAATGCACCTGATCACGATAGTGATTCTGATACAGAATCAATGAAAGAAAAATATCCCTTGACCAAGGGTTTAAAATTCAGGAGAATTGCATTAGTCAATTTTAAAATCTCCCCTTTACTTCTGAGAATTTAAAGATTTGAATTGATGGAAATAGGAAGACAGCTGATAGGAAGTATAGAGAGAAACTGAATTTCTTCTCCCCTTTGAGGAAGGACACAAAGAATACAAGGTGTAGTCCTGGCGTTACCAGAGCCTCATATTGAAAGGTCACTCCAAATGATGAAGGTACACACTATTTCTTTTATTGTTGTTCTTGTGTCCATGGATAGATGATCACACTATCCATGGAAATAGGTGCAATTGACTCCGAAGGGGTTGGACTTCTGCCTGTTGGTCCCTAATTTTGGACACATTTCAGATGAGAGCTAGCACTTGAAACCAGCAACCCCAGAGGCATCATTTGAACATGGAGGAATTGAAGTCATGACAGATTTTACGTGCACCAGCTCCCATTAACATACATGGTCCCACAGCAATTCCATTGAGTGAGGAGTTCACCCTCCCAAGCACTGGTCAAGCCGGATGCTGCTTCACTTTCCATGCTCTTACAAAAATGGAGTTTAGTGACTAGACCACTGCGGGACTACTATTTCTATTTACAAAAACATGCATCCTAATCATGGAAACCCGATAGATAAGACAACATGAGACTGATCGCTTTCCCAATTACTTGGGCCTGCTGTTGTACTATAAAATACTCTCTAATTGAAATATCTTTTTCCTTAAGCCCTTTTTTCTTTATTAAAAAATATTAAACAACTTATTTTCAAGTGCAGCGATGAGTAGCCGCAGCAAAAACTGGAAATGTTTTGTCAGCTAGAGCCAGGCTAAATGCACTTTCATGCATCTTAATCTCACTAAACAATGTTGGTTCAAGAAAATTTTCAATGGCAATAACTTGAATTCCCCGACAATAATGATTCAAGCAATTTCACATCTATTGTAATGAAATATAAAGCTGAGGCTGATCCGTTTCGTAGTTTCTTATTCAAGGAAAAAATTCTATCAGATATTTTTTCTCCAGAATTTTTGTCACAAGTTTGATTGACATGCAGCATTATATCAGTATTTACATCAGAAATGAAGAGACACAATAAAGGATTTACTTTCAACTTTTTCTAATCTAGCATTTATTCTATCCAAAAAATAAAAGTAGAATTTTAGTTTCTATATCTGATGATAGCATGGTTTGTTGGAATAGTTTCCATACATATACATATATATGTTACTCCAAGCAACTTGGAAACCGAAAATTAGTAGAATGCTTTCAATATTCCGACAAGGTGAAAAACAAAATGCATTTGCAAAGATAGCAAAATACAATGTAAAGGAAATTACTCCTATCATAACATTTGCAGAACTGTATCAGATTCTATCTAATTTCTGATTTCCTGGGATTATCAAATCTGAATTTAAAAAAGAGGCCTTAAAGAAACATAGTCATTTTATTCAAAAGGGATTTGAATAAAAAGGGGTAACATTAAAAAAAAAAAAA
Source organism: Cheiracanthium punctorium (assembly GCA_038373885.1). Classification (NCBI taxonomy): domain Eukaryota; kingdom Metazoa; phylum Arthropoda; class Arachnida; order Araneae; family Cheiracanthiidae; genus Cheiracanthium; species Cheiracanthium punctorium. Next base: position 128,440 of record JAWZYV010008562.1, read on the forward strand.
GATATTATATATATATTTATGTTTACTTAACATACTCAAAGAAAAAGTACACTCATTAAAAAATAAATAAATAAAAATGGGATTACTTGTGTTGCATTACTTGGAAAGAAAATGAATAATCTCAATTATTCTCTAAATTTCTCATTCTGCTAAATTCTTGACTCACAGTTATAAAGGCTCTCGAAGTAATGTTCATTTTAAAAAAAAACTTATAAAAGAGAATATCCAGAAAAAAAAAAAAAAAAAAAAAAAAAAGGCATCTGAAATGAAAATGAAAACCCTCCTCTAAAAAGTACCTTTTCTTTACAGCTGGATAGCATAGAAACTATACTGAGGCACACAGACTGAACTGATAGAGCAGGAGACCAGTCTTCAGTCAATATGGATAGGCATATGTGTCCGTTACTATATACATGAGGATGGACAGGAATGTTTGGCCCAACAAATGTTACCTGCAACAAGAAATATTTCACTTCAACAATGTTTTAGATAAAAAACCTGGGGTCTGTTTAGGAGAAATTTGAGTCCGTTAACAGATTCTTCACAAAATATATTATCCTAAAAATGGACCTTTCAAAAAATATTTTATCTAAATATGGATCTTCTACAATATTTTTTATTTTGAACACGGACCTTTCCCAAAATTCTTCCATTGGTAAATGGACAATTCACAAATAATTGTTCAATTTGTTAACAGATTTTAACTAAGTTATCACATACATTACAAGATTTATAAAATTTATAATTAATTATAAAATATTTAAAATAATGATGTTGTGCATGTAATTGTGTAAAACAAAAATATAAAATAAGATAATATTTACTGACACTTAATTTTCAAACCTGAGCTAAGGAAAATGAACTTTAAAAGAAAAGAAAAAAATGGTGTGCAAAAGTCGCATGTTACTCCCTTCATATTAAACTAGATGATTATTAGGCCATAAAATGCATTTATGCCTAGTGACAGACAGAGTTTGCTGGAATAAATCTTTTTTTAGATCTTAATCGTTTACTTATCTTTTTAGTCTTAATCATGCAGACTCCACTTAAAGAAATGATTTTTAAATGTCAGCAATATTTTGAGGAATCTTTTCTAGAATATTAGTTTCTGAATTTTTATACTACAGAGTGGGGTAAAAAAGAGTTTTGATTGCTATCAAATTGAAATATTTAGAAAAAAAAAAATTGTCTCATGAGGTAAAGCTACTGTGTAAAACATTTCATCCTGAATAATTAGAAAAAAAAAAAAAGTTTACAAATATGTTCTAATAATCAGTCAGATAAAAAAAAAATAAGCTATCTGTGAAAATAATCCAAAGCTATCTGCAAATAATCCAAAGCTATACTCATAATAACTCGCAATAACAGAATACACTGTGTGTATATGAACACTTGTCTATGTAGACATACACAAACAAATGCAACATGCAAAATATTATTCAGATCAGCTCATATTGTCTGCCTGCCATACAAAGAGCAAATATCACCCCCCCCCCAAAAAAAATGAAAACTAGCATTTTTGAAAAATATGACTTCTGAAATCACTGTAAAAACTGATAACCAAAATTTGGCCCCTTTTGGGGAGGTAGAAGATACACAAGGAACTGAATAATTTTTTAACCATTAATATTTAATATCTTAGATTACTTTTGTATGCTATTAGAATGTAATTGTAAAAATTTTAATTTCATTTAAAAATGCCAATTTTGCACATTAATGGATATCTTTTGCCTCCTATAGGTTTGAACTCCTATAAGAAGAAAAAGATATCCATTAATCAATATATAATTTTTTACACATTAGTTTTACATCACAAGAAAACTTTTTTGAACAATTAGAATGTGATAACAAACAAAAAACTTTTTTTAGTCCATCCTGCCACAACTGCTCATGAAAAGAAATCTTTTGATATTCAATTACATTATTCCCAATAAGTGTGAAAACATAGTTTAGTGCTAAAGGTAATAAATAAGCAGCAAAAAACAACATATAACAGCACCAATACAAAAATTAGAATAGCAAATCAGTTTGGAAAATTTGCTGTTTATAAAGAAAAAGCGAGGATTCAAGAGAGTGTTTATGAGGGACAATAGGAAAGCAGGGATCCAGAAGAGGGTTTTGTGGGGGCCAATGGGAAAGCAGGAAATAAAGTTAACTGAGAAAGTGTATAGGGTTTCATGGCATATTGAATATTGTTTTATGGACAAAGAGTTATGAGTTTTGTTATTGTAAGTGAATATAATTTTAGCATGGATATTTTTGCAAAATGTCAATTTTTTAGTTTGAAGAAAGTTGGAGACAAGTTTTGTTACTGGTTGTTACCTTCCAAGAGAAAATCATATAGGAGCTAGAACAGTCTATTAAATAAAGATGTGTGTCAAGGCTATACAAAACAAAAAAGGATAACACCAAAAGGGTGGTATATGTGCTCTTGTAATGTACATGTTTATTGGAGGAAGGGAGGTAATAACTAATTTTGTGAGATTGAGCCACTGTTTCAGCATTTTTCAAGGGTTATGAACCGAATTATTGAATCTACCAAAATTTTTTTAGGTTTAAAATGGACCACCAGTTAAAGAGCAAGTTCTTTTAAAGTGAGTTTGATGTTTTTTTCTGTTTTTTGTTAGTGTAATTTATGTGCAATTTGTTTTTAAAATTATGTGAGTTTGCTTTGTTTATGACGAAAAACGGTTAGCAATAGCTGCTGGGCTGGTCGCCAAGACTCCAGTAACGATCGCCATATTTACATGTTGTCAGTACCTGATCCTAAGAAAATACCCAGTCTATTTAGGAACTTTTAATAATCCAATTTATAAATAATATTTTAGTCTGAAATTATCTTGTTAGACAAAATAATAATGAAACTTAAAGACACCCTATTCTATGATACAGTGAACAAATTTAACAGATTTTTAAAAATGACTTTATGGTTTTATTGAATTTATGTCAACTTAAAAGATGATTACCGTATTTACCAGCGTATAAGTCAAGAAATTTTTAACAGAAAAGAGGCTTTAAAGTGTGTGTGTGTGTGTGGGGGGGGGGGGGAACTTATGCGAGATTCCTTAATTTTTTTTTTTATCAGAAGTCAAAAATGTCCTTTTGAAAGACAATCGTTCTCTTTCCGCATTCCATAACACAGTAACATTGTTTACTGTTACAGAATTTTACAGAGAGTTTATCCAGATTTATGGCTCTTTTTTCAAAGCCTTTATCTCAGTTGTACCAAACTACAAGTTCCTTACTTATTTCAAAGTGCATACATATTTTTACAGGTCAATAATGGGACAAACACAAACATCCATGCCTGTGACAGGATTCGAACCCAGACCAAAAAGATGGTAGTAAAGAGTGCTAGCCACTAACACCACCTGGACGGCTTATTTACTGTCAATATCCATAAGAGGCGAGAGAAATAGCGGAAGGAATTGTTTTTCCTCATCAATGCTGGGGTGGGGGTTTGGAGGCTGAGTGACGAGTTTGGACCAAGCAGTGATTGTACGCCTACCTTACCCTGCCTTCTTTAATCTTGCATAAAAATGCAATGTTCCTTTTTTGGAGCATTGCATTTTTATGCAAGATTGAAAAAAGATATATTGCTATTATATGAATTTCTTTTACTATCTCTTTGAATTTATCCTTTGGTAATGCAATAGGGAAATTTTGGGGAATTTTATAAGATTTTTTTTTCTTGTGTACTGTGAAAATTGTAAACAAGTCGATTTTTACAAATTTTTCTGGGCTGAAATTTTTACATTTGAAAAATACATAATGCACCAAAAAATTAATCTCACTTTCAAACTGATAGATATTACAGTTCAGTTTTCAAAAAAATATTAAACATGATGTTCCAAAATAGGAACACACTGGCATGTAAAAAGTTAATATAATATTCAATACATATTCTTATATCTCAATATACACTGAATATAAATATAAATTTAAAAAAAAAAAAAAAAAAAAAAGCTAACCTCTGGCGAATCAAAAGGATATTTAGGAGTGAATTTAAAAAGCAATTGAAACTTCTCTCCTTCATATAATGTTCCAACAGCACCTTCCATTTCCACTGTCCACCTGTTTTTAAGCGAAAGAAAAAGGTGCAAAAAAAGAAATAAATTGACATACAGACTTTTCATAATAGAGGAAAAAATGAGCAATAAAAGAAATATTTTTGATAACAGCATGAAAATAATGATTGGTAATTTGAAAAAATAACATTACAGTTAATGATGATACATGAAATAGTTGAAAAAACCAATATTACTTCATTGCTTGTTAAATTACATTTTATAAAAGAACTTTACAATACTAAATACAAAATATTCTGGTTTATTACTATTAATATATATTATAACAAACTAATTTTATAAGCTTGTTTTGGGACATTTTCTTCCCTTGAAATATGAAATTTCTATTCTCATTTTCATTTTCAGATAATGGCAATAACTTATAAAACATCTGTCAATTTATTTTTCATTGTAATGGGTGCAAATTTAAAAAAAAAAAAAAAAAGTGTGGCAAAAATTTTATGGACAACAAACTTTATCTGAGAGCAAGCAATATAATTTTAGCGATCACCCAAGGGGAAACCAAAAAGAGTCACAAGATTGTACCCTTGCAGGAGACAGTTTTTGTATGAATAAAAAAATAAGGAAATTTCAATGTAATATTATTTTTTTACACTAAGACATTGAATCAAAAGTTTATAAAATGTACTGGAAAACAGTCAGGACTTCATCAGAGAATCATTAAATCAGAAAGGGTTGCTAAATCACAAATTCACTGTATATTTTAGTCGTAGTAGTCTAATCTCAGTACAGTAATAATAGTCATAGTAGAGTGAAAATATGGCTATATCAGCTGAAAGTATTAAATGAAAATTTTGAACAAAAAAAAATTTCATTCTGGGGAAATATTGAACATTTCCTGCACCCCAGATTATAAGCACCTTGAAAATCATTTTACCATTTTCGAGGACTATTAAAAAGGGTGCATGAACCTTGTTATTACATCATAAATTACTAAAAGATATATTTACTGAGTTAGGCTCGGCCCAATAGCGTCAGTATTTACTCTGACTCCTGGAGGAGGTTCTTTCTGTATCGCTAGTAACTCCTTCTGCAGTCTTTTCTGTAAACAAAAAGAACACGTACATGAGATTATTTCAAATAACAATCAATCATCATTCTCAAAATAAAAAACAGAGCTAAAAAAGAGATACAGCAGACATTATTTGTGCACTATATTTTTCAGGTTACAAATGAAAACGTTTTACAGTCACACTAATTGAATGTGACAAATCATGGTAAAAAAAATCTGATGTGGACAACACGACTTACTTGCACGTCTCTTAAATCAAAAATATTTTCGGCGTGCTTCATCTAAACTTACTTTGTTTGAAAGCTATAAAATATCAGTAATAGTACAGTTTAGCGATTTCTAGCCAAATATTTCGATATCGCCAAGCTGAGTTCAGTTTGAAAGATTTCTTTCTGACACTTTATTTGGCGATATTTCACCAAAAGCCAACAAGCTTGAGAAAGTTTGCAAGATTTTGGGGATAGCCAAAGTAGCCATTGACCACAGACTTTCGATGAATTGAATGCATCCTTAAGCCTTAATATATTTAAAGTCATTTGGCTGACCCTGTAAAAAAATTTCCAGGCGACTGCAGTCAAAAAAGATATTACAAAAGTTCTAAATACAAAAGTTCAAGTTTTAGAGTCATACAAAATATGAAATAATTTTTGGTACCAAATTTGGCGATATTTCGGTGAAACTCGCCATGGTCGACAACATATGGCGATATTTTGGACATGTACCAAATGACTGACTATTGCCAAATTTGGCAATATTTAGGCAAAACTCGCCAAGGTCGATGACAGATGGCGAGATTTTGGGCATGGACCAAACAATGACTGTCTACAGTTGTATTATATTGAAGATGTGCATAGACATTAAAGTATTGAAATTCTTTTCGGTGGTCCTGTAAATAAACTCTCCAGTAGAAAACCAAAAATTGAGATGCACAACTAGATGTTACAACAATCTTATATATGAAATTTCAAGATTCTACGACTAATAGTTTTTCCGATTTGAGAGTTAAATACATACACACATACACAAAAAGTCGTCAAGCTTGTCGACCTTTGGCGTAATTCTTGAGGGAGCCACGTGACCGTGGTCGGACCTACCTAATTTATATGGTAGGACAGTATTGTGCTTGAAATGGATGAATGCCCCTAAAATTGCCATTGACAATAATGTATTGGAAATCTTTTAAGTGTTCCTGTAACAGAACTATAAATGATAAAGACACTTTTTTCAATGGAGAAATTCATTTTGTAACTCTTAACAGCATATATCACTTCTGAGTCCTTTGAAATATCCCAATACCTCTAAAATATGCTTTAATGAATTTTGGCCCATAGAGCATTATGTATTTAGCATCTCTTGGGCGGCCCTGTAGATAAACTATCTAGTCGAATGGAACCGAAAGGGGAGCGACTTGTAAGTAGTTCCAAAGTTACAGCTGATCATTTAACCTCCCTCCAGAAAAAAAAAAAAAAAAAACCTTAAATCCAGTTAAGGAAAACAAAATAATCCATGACCTTTTTCCGTTCCTATAAAAGTCTTGTATGGCAAAAACCCATCACGGTGTTTACGTATAGTAACATTTTTCAGGAACAGAAAACAGTACTTTGATCGGGCATCGCATCCAATCGCATCAAGTAACTCTGTATGCCACATCAGGAATAACTCCTACCATTTTCTACCTCCAATATTAGCCAGCACTAAACCTTACCTATAGGTGTCTAATTATACTCTATGTTCCAAATCTTTTTCAGCATTACAAAATATGCATATTCGCTTTTAGCAACAACTCAACTTAATTTTACTCCACGTTCTTCGTTCGATTTTATTCATTTTATTAGTGTTCTTGCTCCGATACTGACTATTTTCTGTTATGTTTTCGAACAATTCTAAGCGGCGAAGTTATACGGCAAAGTTTAAATTAAATGCTATCTCATTAGCAAAAGTGAACGGCAATAGACAAGTAGCACGAGAGCTGAATGTGGATGAAAAACGTGTAAGAGAGTGGCAAAAGCAGGAAGAAATACTGTTAAAAATAACAAGAGAGAAAAGAGCTCAACGTCGGACGAAAGCATAGTGGCCAGATTTGGATAAAGAGCTTTGTGACTGGATTGAGAATCAAAGGGAAAATGGTCGATCTTTATCAACTGTTTTAATAAGAATAAAAGCGAAGCAGATGGCGGCAGAGAATGGTCTGGTCAATTTTAGAGGTGGACCATCATGGTGCAACCAATTTTTTAAAAGAAATAATCTGACCATGAGAGCCTGGACAAGTGTCGGCCAGGAATTGCCCGAAGACTGGGAAAAGAAGAAAACTTTGTTTTCAAAGTTTGTGAAAGAAGAGATTAAAAACTATGCACTGAAGCCATCGGAGATAGGGAATATGGATGAGGTCCCCATATCGTTCGACATGCCTGCATCTCGCTCAGCAGATTTTGTTGGTGTGAAGTCTGTCCCTATTGTTACAACAGGGAATAAGAAAAACAGCTTTACCGTGGTGCTTTCAAGTTTATCCTCAGATCATAAATTGCCTCCGATTGTTATTTTTAAGAGGAAAACAATTCCTAAAGAAAATTTTCCTAAAGGAATAGTAGTACTCGCAAATCAAAAAGGCTGGATGAACCAGGATGTCATGCAGGAATGGGCAGAAAAATGTTGGAGAAAAAGACCGAATTTCATTTTTCAAAAAAAGTGTCTACTGATCATGGACTTGATGAAAACGGGAGTGAACTTTCAGGTTTTTTTAAAATATCAAATGTGGATAAGTTGTCCAAAAGTGTAAAGAATTTGCTTTAGGTGAAGATGTGCTGAGTATAAATTGTAGTAAAACTTTGTTTGTTGGGCAGAATATTTAACGTATCCAGGGTAGGTTTAAATTCTGCTTATTTGGGTGCTTTTTGATGCATCAAGGCCATTAAATAAGGAATTAAATTAAAGATTTAAGGTATGTGCTTTTGTTTATTTAAATATTTATTGAATGATTTACTGTATTGGTGTACGGTTGAGATTCAATAATGTTATTTTCTATTGTAGCTTATTTATATAAAGGTTATCGTACGTTATTTTAATTTTATGTGACTTGTTGAATAATGATTTGTGATGAAAATGGGAGATTTTTAGTGATTTAAGGAAGATGGATAATATTTTCGATATATGGGTTTACTTACACAGATTTGCAGAAATAACGTACACTACTTAGGCTTAATATGAATCAATATATACGGATTTTTGGAGTGAGTTTTGATTTTATTCTGTTTTAAGTAATATAAATTTTGTGTGTTTTGAAGATATTAAAACTGAATGAATCTCGGGAGGGCAGGGGGGGGGGAGGTAGTCAGTTTATTTGAGTGTTTTTCTATTAATTTTAAACTGTGATTTTAACATTTTAAGGGACATTTTGCTGTATATTTTTCTGCAGAAACATATTTTAGTATTTTGCACCTTTTGTAGGTTTTATTTTATTTCTTTTTAAACGTACCCATAGCCTAGAGCTAGCGCTTGTTTATGTTCATTTTATTTATAATTCCATTGGAAATGTCTTCAAATGTTTTAATAAGGTGTTTAGATAAGTGTATATTGTAATTTCGGGTTTATTTTTTCTTATATAACTACGTATGTTTATGTTATGTTTGGCGAGAAAAAAAAAAGTGGCCAAGGTTAGACATTGGCCAGTGTTCATCCTAGGCGTTCTTCGAAGGACGCTGCGCCCTGCCCGCCCTTTAAAGCAAAAAATCCCACCCTACTTGCCCTTTCAAAAAAAATCGCCGCCCTTTGCCACCCAAAAACAGCACCCTGCCTGCCGCTCTTCTAGCCTCGATTTCATTCATGGCGCCATCCTCTCCCCTCTGTTCATATTTATTGCGTTGCGGCATCTCTTTCCTCTTTGTTAACATTAGTTAGCACCTTCACAGATTCTAGGGTTGAGTCTAGATTGATTTGGCAGGGTGCAGTGCCCAGCGGCTCTTTTATTGTCTTTTTAGTGCCCAGCTGCCCAATTTCTCTTCTTTCTGCCCCCCTCCTTTTAAATTTTTATTATTCTTAGTCAACAATCACTACTTTTTTTCCCTACATACCATTTGCATCCCATCACGAAAATACGTTTAATAAAACGGCCCCTTTGCAGAAATACGATTGAGTACGATAACCCTATCATAAAAATAGGTTCGAATGAAAGCGGCCCTTTCACAGAACAGTCTATGAAATCGGATCTTTCCCACAAGTGAAATTTATTAAAATGCCTTTTTCAAATATTCTATTCTTAAAGATCAAAATACTGTTAATGCATTTTTCATTGTCTGTTTTCATTTGCGCGAGCGAGTAACCCGAAAAGGCCCCTAGTGTGTTTTGTTTTTGCTGACTCAAGTGAGAAGCCCGATCGCAGGGCAGAACTACGTCTACGTGGGCATTTCAGTTGGGAGTTAGGGGAAGAAAATACGGTTGGGAAATTAGAAATTTTATAAAGTTATCTAAATATTTCTGATTCCATTTGTCAATCCTCAAATATCGGTAGTTACGTTTGATAAATATGTAGTTGCGAGTTATCAAACAATCATTATTCCAGTGTTCGTCGCCAGCTGTTGCTCTTCTCGAAGTTTTTAATAGTTTTGCACACTAACAAGTTTATTTTTTATTTCCTCCCCTAAACGATTTCCTCTTTTTAATCGGCTTTCTTAGTACATATTATTCTTAATGTATAACAGTTATTTACTAATCATATATAATTACAGATGATACAGAAAGTATGCCTTAGCAAAACGACGTTGTGCGATTCGAAAATTCTGCGGGATTTGTTTATGACAAGCCTAGACAAGGGATATCTCTTGTCTAGGCTTGGAGGGGGGAGGGCTTGGTTGGATGACTTTTTAAGGAGTTCTAACTTGTATTGACTTTACATCTGGATGAAACCGACCAAAACTCCAGACTGACAGTCGCGCAGCCAGGGCCCGAAAGTGGGAACTTCACTTCAGCAGTCAACCATGTTCAGTGGCTTTATCCACTCAAATCGGTCTGAAAATCGAGCGATTTGCGAATACAGCAATTGAAACACATTATGCTTTTGCCAAATTAAGAGCATAATAATGATCTTTTGCTATTGCAGTGTAGCGCCAGGGTTATTGGCTCCCGGTGCGGTCCTTCAGTTTGCCGCCCTATTCTTTCCATTTCCAAACTAAATTTATTCTTCCAAACTAAAAGGCCCATTTCGGCCTTTTAGTTTTCCACCATATTATTTTTAGGTGTGCTGCCGGCCACCATCTTTGTTTTTACCTTGCCGACCGGGCGGACCCCCCCCCCTTTATTACGCAACAGTTTTAATTGTACTAAAGTGGAGTAACTGCAGAATTTAGTAAATCAGACTATTGACAAGATTTGGTATTCTAGCTATTCATATTATGTATCTTCCGATTTTTAAAAAGTTCTCAACATTTTAATGAATGAAGCAAAAATAAATAAATAAATAAATAAATAAAAGCAATAGAAAGCTAGTTCTGGGAAAGAATGTCTTAAGAAAACAAATTGTGTCTTAAGTTATTCATAAAACTAACTGTCATCGATTTAAGCTTATTATCAGTTTTTAAAAAATAAAAAACAAAAAAATTCGAAATGATTCTGGAAGTTTTTTTAATATGTAATTTGTTTGAGTACTTTTGACAACAGGATGTTAATTATTTTTATTATTTTAAGCTGATTAAAAACATTTGATAGTTAAAATATTTAATACTTTTTTTTATTTTAAAAGTATTAAAGCAAGGTTGAAGAACGAAAATTTAGTGTTTTTAAAGAGAACTTTTTAAGTATGCTACAAAAAATTAAAGCTATGAAAAATAAATTATTTAAAATATAAACTTTATTTCACACATTTGGACAATTCTGTGAGTTTAAAAAAAATATTTATTTAATACCTGCTAAAAAACTTACATGTAGTAATTATTTTATTTATTTTAAAGAATAGTGCTTTTTAAAAAACTTATATTCACTTTTCATGAATGAGCAAACATTAAATTAGAAGTGAAAGAGAAGAACAAATATATTTCAGTAATTTGATTTCATATGGTGTACATTCCAACCATTGGATGCAATACAAAATTTGCATGAATGTCATTTATTCTAGCAATCTTCTGTGTTCAGAATTCAATTTTCCCAATTTCTATAGTTATCAATTGATGGATGAGTTAAATTGTTCGATCCAATTTTAAATGTCTAATAGTAATAAGGGTAACTTTGAAAATCTTTACTTGGTACTCATTCAATAATTATTGTGAACAAAAGAATTTAAATTCTGATTTATATTAAATTTTATTATTTTTATTATATGCTGAACTCATCTATCCTAATCCACTTACACTGACAGTCCTTTTCTGTTTAAAAGTTTGTACCAATATAGGTAAAACATCCTATATGAATGTGATCCAGTAATTGTGGTCCAGTAGTGATGGTGTCATAAAATTGAAGAACATAAATTAGCAGTCCCTCTGCCTTCTCCTACTGCCTAACAAATCATGTCTGGCTAAAAATTTCTGAAACCTTCTTCAATAAATGTACTATTCTTATAAATAATAAACATGTAAGTTATGTAATTTCGAAAAAAAAAAATTAAGCAGAAAATTCAAAATTACTTTTATTAAAACTTCTTTTTTTTTTTTTAATCAAAAACTTCTAGTTATCTACAGATTTAATTCACATATTTATGTCATGCTTAGAGCAAAATATTATCAACAAATCCTTTTTCCTATTTCGCTTACACTTACTTCTACAGGATATTTTCTCCAAAAGATCAGGGGAAAAAACTAAGACAAATTGGAAAAAATCTAACTATGCATTGTAGTCAGAACACATATTACAACTCTACATGTTAAAGTTTCGGGGATCAGATAGTTTCAAACCAGTGTCTATATATGTTAGCTACCTGTACATTCTCGTGGAACCCCAAAGTGCTTTTTTAAAGAACAGGGTGCCCTTTTTGAAATTTCCCCCCTGTCGACCCTTTTTTTCTAGAGTCAACACTATTCTAATCACCTCCTCTTGTAAGTTAACCATTTTTTTATGCCTATATAGCTATACATGAAAAATTTTAAGTGCCAATTATTTTATATGTAGACTCCTCACCCCCCCCCCTAAAAAAAAAAAAAAAAATTTAGATACGATAAATGCAGATTTAATATGAAAAAGCATTGTATTGTTGGCTGACCTTTTTTCTAAAAAAGTAAATGGCAATATTTGCTTAGTATATACAGGCACATATCCAGAAAACAGTTTGGAGGGGGGGGGGGGTCCAAACGGTAAAAAAGGTTGAATTTTTCACAAAAAGACTATCATTTTCATTTTAGTAACACAAATGAAAATTTCGGGGGGGGGGGGGGGGTCTTGGAACCCCCTAAATACGTTCTTGAGTATATATATATATTCATATAGTGCCTCTTTATATTCTGACGTGCCCTTGAAAGCTTAAATTGTCCTTTTTTAAGGACTAGCACCCTGCCCCATTTTCATCCTAGGATGATCTCTGACGTTGGCGACAAAAAAATGTCGCCAACTAATCCAGCACCCGCTTATGGAATTATTCCCGAACTTGGCGACCACCAAGCACCAGCAGCTATAGTCGTGTTTACATAGGGCAGGTGCCGTCTTAGTTGATTTTACCAAAAATTGTAAGAGTTTTGTTAAATTAACAAAATATTTTCCGACCAATTTAAAAGTTTCAGAAAACAACTTGTACATATTATGCATGCTCATTACACGTATAAAGTTATCATGGGTTATACGGAATTTACAGATACTATTAAATCGTGAGTGCTGATAGTTTGTATTTTACCTTACTATGTGCATAAATTTTCAAATTTTCTTTTTTCACATTCATGAAATATAAAAGTTTTTATGAGAAATTTTCCAAATAATATTTTTTTTTAAAAACTAAACTTTTGTAAGAATTACTTTACAATAGCTGTCAATTTTAAGGAATATATTTCAAAACGTTTGTTTGCACATTAACTTTAATGAAGTGACATTAAACCATATATGAAAATAAAGGAATAATTATTAATAATCTGAGTTTGTTCCAATATAATGTTTAAAATGCATCAAATAATACCGTGATGAGCATATACAAAAGCCTAAAAATATTTTTACAGATTTTTCTTTAATTTTATAAACCCAGCATCGTTATGGAAATGCTGCTCGGTAGCTGGTAAAATCAAATGCCATTAAGAATTATATGGTCACAGATCTGTAAATAAGAAAATATTCTGGTGTATATTAAGAGGAAAATATCCTAGATTTCAAAGTAACCCTAAGTTACAGTTTAATTGTTTACACATTGAAAAAAAATTATCATCAAGATTAGCACAACTCATGCTTCAAATGAGAGGTTTAATAAAGACAGACTCATTTATACTATCATATCTAACCAATTTTAAGATATCGGAGTGACAAAAGAAATCTTAGTAAAAAAAGAAAACAATACGCTCTTCTTACATGCATTGACGCCATCTTTCTCTGAAATATTAAGTTTCCAAATGAATTGTGCTTATAAAAGAAGAAAGGTGTAATCTAAGTTATTTATGCCAATAATATACAAAGGATTGAATACTCATTCTTCGTCATGTGAGAAATTTTGAACATAATTTTCAAAATAAACAAATTAATCCCTCTTAACAAGATTTTCTATTTAAAAAGACTGACACGCCCGGAATGAATACTGATCCGCGGAGCTTTAAATAGAACTTTCAAAATATTTCTTAATTTCATTTAAAATTTATCGGCGTATTTAAAATATTTGTGTGATTGAATACTGAATTTTCGTATATCTGATATTCAGAAAATTTATTCGAACCTTAAATTTAGATAAGCTTTTCTTATACTTCTGACCTTAGTTTATGAATAAACTCAAGACTCCACAACAACAAACAAGTTTTTAAAAAGTTGGCAACACTATCTGCCAAACAGCCAAATTTTGTTTTTGTTTTCGATCTCATGTTCGTGTTTATATTTTGAGCCGATCAAACTTTAAATACGAAATGAATCTACCGTTCATTCGAGTAAATCCTCTTGGAATGCTTGTGCTTTGCGTAGCTGTAATTTTTTTAATCTATGTTTATGCTTCAAGTTGGAATGAAAAGATCAACGGTGAAACATTAATTAGTTTAAAGCACTTACTCGCAGTTAGTGTTACAGCTGCTGAATTGGGGGGCTCACAAGTACGGAATGTACGGCAAAGTGCAGATATTAAAGAAAGCAGTAAAGGGAAAACCAGAGAAGGTGCAAATGATCCGGTGACATACGGCGATGTGCTCTCACATAGAGCAATGTTGTACACTCTAAAGAAATCGTTCCCGCATCTTAAGGTGATTAGAAATTAGACTTATATGTAATTTTTTGGAGCAATTAAAAAATATTTGTGGTAGTACCATCAAAAAAAAATTTCCCTCTAATCAAATGCTTTTAAGGAATGTTTAGTTGAGCTTTTAGTTAGCAAATAAAACATAGCTCAGCTGCAGTATACAAATGCCGATGAAGGCAATTGTGGGTTCTGTGCAAAAGAAAAAAATTGGACCTCATCTGATAACCTCTCCTATTCCTAAAAAACAATTACGGTTGGTTTTTTCTAAAAAAATTTTAAATATCTATCTTCCCCTCCAAAATACAAAATTTTATTTTATGTAGTCAGAAATAAACAAATAAATATGATTGCAATGAAACTGATGGATATCTCTGTGAAATGTCATGTCAAGATGCTATACCAACTATAGAAAATTTCAACAAACGGAAAAATTTTGCTGGTTACAATTAACTAAAATGCTAAAACTTATGCAAGTGTAAATTTGAATTATTTTCATTTTTCTACCTTATAGTTAAAAAATAATAATACTTTAGAGATTTTTTTTTTTCTCCTTTCTTTATTCAGTGATCTGTCCAGATTTTTCAAACAGGGTCCTGTTTTTGTGAAATTGTACAAAATCAGGGTTGGTATTTTGTCTACTTTTTTGTAAAAAGTCCAGAACGCTGGACGAAAATGGAAGAAATGGACAAAATAAAAATCATTGAATTAAGAGTATTGTTATGATGCATGTTTTGTTATCATGCAAACAAAACTGTGTTCCTACATTTCAACAAAAATATTAATATAACATTTTAACAAAAATAAGAATATATTTTTTAATTATTCATTAAAAGTCATCATATGTAACCCAATAAATTCGCAAAGAAAAGATAAACTCCATAGTAAAGCAACTAATTTTATCAAATACTTTGCTGAAAAATTAAACTTAACAAAATAAAATAATAAATTAGTTTTCAAATAATTAATTTAATTACATAGTACATAAAAAAGGGGGTTTCTTTTATGATACAACATAAGCATATTTATTGAAAATATAAGATAAAAGAATTTTTATTTTTGTTTTTATAGATTTTAATTTTTATATACCATGTAACAATATACTACTGAGAAAATAGTAAACACTTTCACAATCACACTTTTAAATTAATTATATTTCTAAAACTTTGATTGGAGATGAAAAATTCCTTCATTTAAAAACCAGTCATTTGATGCATATTAAAATCAGTTCTGCTTCAAGCCTGAATCGCAATCAAAAATTCTAAAATTCTGAACCAAACATCAAAAAAAGAAAGTTAACTTAAAATTTACTTTAATTCATCTCAGGGTTTCGAACCCGCCCACAACCCCCCCCCCCAAAAAAAAAAAACGGGTGTTTTTTTTTTTTTTTTAACTTACACAGAAATGGGTTTTTTGGGGTTTTATTAAAAATTATCAAAATTTTTCCTTTCTTTCATTTGAATCATTTTTTATTTGATATTAAATACACATATAATATTACCTACATAACTTAATGCATTATATTAGATAAATATATATATGCCAGTTTAATTTTTTTTATAATTATTTTTCCAAATTTAACATTAACCTTTTTAAAAAATAATACCTTGAGCTAATTCTATCTGCAATATTTGTTTTGAAATGAACAGGTGAATATGCAGGCATGGATAACTTAATAATTCATCTCTTTATTCATATTTAAAACCTTATTTATTAAAATATGTAATTATCAGTACATAAAAAGTGACAACAAGAAAAATCAGTGGCAAATAAAAAAAGAAATCCTTTCATATTTAAGAGAAGAATGGGATACGTCTCTCTCTTACAGCTTACAAGCATGCATCTCAAGAATGAATTCAGGTTCAGGAAACCATCCTGTATTCTATTAGTTGCTGCATTATTTTAGTACTGAGAAATGTAAAATGGATTCATTATACATTGTTTATGTGGGATTTAATATCAGACATATTAATTCTAGATTTTTTTAAAGTAAAAAGGAATATATATTTCGAGCAAAAATGAATAACTATAAAGGAAATTATTAAATAAATAATAGTTCTGCAGTAAGTTGGCCTGCAAAGGGTTTACTGACTTATATTCTAACTAGGAAATATAACTGACTTAAAAAACATAAAGGTAAAAAAAAATCAAAAAGTTCATAAATTAAAAAAGTAATAGAAAACAGCCAATCAAAAACAATATATTTTTCTAAGTGAACAATGATATACTTTTATCTATAAAATGGTCATAAAACAAATTAGGAGCCCTTTATAAACGCCAGCAGAAAAAGATAGTACTGCATTAAAGTTGAAGTTATTTTTATATTTTAATTAATTAATTATTATTTTGTAATGAAAGTTTTCTTTTAGACTAAAATTATTCTCCTTTGATATAAAACTATAAAATTTAAATCCAAAAAGTGTTATACTATAAAAAAATCTTAATAAACCCCACCCAGGTTGGGTTTAAAAAAAAAAAAAACAGGTTTTTTAAAACCCTGATTCATCTTCATTCAAGAGCCAATTCTAGGCTACATACTAAAGTCACATTAAGTTTTTCTCTAAGACTGAATGAGAGCATAAACCAAAATTTAAAATAGGAACAATAACTAAAAAATCTGAACCAAAACTAAAATCTGCTCTTTTCTCAGTCATACTGAGTTGCATCAGCAATGCAGTTGGATGCTTCATTTAGTATAGTAAGTGTAGAAAAAAATTATGTTCTTATGTAAGTCCTAGTGAGTTTCATGAGTGCTGGAGTCAGATGTTTTAGTACACTTAAAGTGTTGGATTCATCGTTTTTCCCCACAAAAAAAAAAAAAAAAAAAAAAAAAAAAAATACTAAAAGATGAGTACAATTCCAGATAAATGTGGAAGAAAAAAAGATCCAATCAGAAAATTTTCTGAAGAATTAACTAAAAATGCTAAAATTTTTAGAATGTGCTGTAAAGAGTGCTCTAGTAGCATTAGTGCTAAACCCAGGGTTTAAAAAAAAACGGGTGGGTTTTATTAAGATTTTTTTATAGTATAACACTTTTTGGATTTAAATTTTATGGTTTTATTTCAAAACAGAATAATTTTAGTGTAAAAGAAAACTTTCATTACAAAATAATAATTAATTAATTAATTAAAATGTAAAAATAACTTTAATGCAGTACTATCTTTTTCTGTTGATGTTTATAAAGGGCTCCTAATTTGTTTTATGACCATATATAAAAGTATATTATTGTTCACATAGAAAAATATGTTGTTTTTGATTGGCTGTTTTCTATTAATTTTAAATTTATGAACTTTTTAATTTTTTTTTTTTTTACCTTTATGTTTTTTAGTCATAGTTATATTTTCCAGTTAGAATATAAGTCAGTAACGCCTTTGCAGGCCAACTTACTGCAGAACTACTATTTATTTTATAATTTTCTTTATAGTTATTCATTTTTGCTTTGAATATGTATTCCTTTTTACTTTAAAAAATCTAAAATTAATATGTCTGATATTAAATCCCACATAAACAATGTGTAATGAATCAGATTTATATTTCTCAGTACTAAAGAAATGCAGCAACTAATAGAATACAGGATGGTTTCCTGAACCTGAATTCATTCTTGAGATGCATGCCTGTAAGCTGTAAGAGAGAGACATGTCCCATTTTTCTCTTATCTGGGAAAGGATTTTTTTTTTTTTTTTTTTTTGGTCACTATACTGATAATTACATATTTTATTCGTATTAAAAAACTTATTCATTAAAGAGATAAATTACTAAGTTATCCCTGCCTGCATTCTACACCTGTTCATTTCAAAACAAATATTGCAGATAGAATTGGCTCAAGGTATTATTTTTAAAAAGTTTATTATTCTTTATGTTGAAGTTGGAAAAATAATTATAAAAAAATTAAATTGGCATATTTATGTTTATCTAATACAATGCACTAAGTTATGTAGGTAATATTATGTGTATTTAATGTCAAATAACAAATTATTTAAATGATAGAAAGGAAAAATTTTGATAATTTTTAATAAAACCCAAAAAAGCCCACTTCTGTGTGGGTTTTATTGGGTTTTTTAAGTGTTTTTTTTTTTTTTAAACCTACCCAGGTTTTTTTGGGTTTGTGGTCTGGTCCGAAACCCTGGCTAAACCACATAGAATATGAAACCATTTTGGAAAATGACCCAAAAGACGAAAATGTGAACAAGATTCTGATGAAAGTATATCAGATGTATCGACTTTAACAAGCTCCCAGCCCTACTCCATCCTCATCGTATTCTCAGTCTGCATGTACAACAAGACAGCCTTCAGTAGCATCATTTATAGTAAAACATATCAAAACAGAAAAATCGGCATTGTCATAGTCAAGAATCAGTAAATATCTTTACGCGTGTTTACATAAACTATAAGTGTGCATGTACATAGAGGGAGAGAAACAACAGTCTCTCTGTATTTTTGCTAAAAAATTAATAAAAATATTTAATCACAGTGTTTCTAGCTTACAAATTAAAACTGAGTAGAAGTGGACAAAATGATGTTTTGTCTAAGACGTTTTTTTCCGGCGTTTTTTTTTTTTTCCCCACCCCGGACGAAATAGGACAACCCTGTACAAAATGTACTCATAATTTTGTGAATTTGAAATTAGCATTAAATCTGTTTTTTCTTGTCGGGGGTCCTGTTTTTGTGAAAATGAGGTCCTCTTTTTATGAATTTTTGAAAAATATATTATTTTAAAAATTTGAAATTAAAAGCTATACATGTAGGCATGTAAATAAACTTATACAGATTTTTTTAAATAAACACAATGTTTTTATGTGTATAACTATGATTTGCAAGAAACTAATTTTGGAAATAAACACAGATTTGTGAAAGATTTGCTTTTAATAGAAAGAATTTTTTGAAGTGTCCATTTTTAAAATGAAAAATATTGTGGAGGGTCTTGTTTTTAAAATGAAAGGTATTGTGAAGTGTCAATTTTTAAGATAAAATATTTTGTGAAGGGTCCATTTTTACAGTAAAATATTTTGCGATGGGACCATTAACAGACCCAAATTTTATTTTGAAGTCTGTGAGCTCCAAGCAATTGCCACATCTCCCTACCGGTAATAGGGTACTGGCACCTTCCTTGGTACTTGTACCATGATAATACCTTTTTAACCTCGAATTTTTTCCTAATCTAGCATCATGTTTGGTGCTAAATGCATTGCTCCTCAAAGGACTGTGCATAAGAATACATGGAGAACTGTTTTAATGGCAACCATAATGGCAAATGATTATGTGCAATGTGTAAATTTTCAAAGAATCACCAGAGAATGAAAAATTGCCATTGATGACAAATATCCACGCTGTTCTGTAATTTGAAGTTAATTTTTCTTTTTTTAATAATGCTTGTTTTTCATTAAGATTACAAATGAAATATTCTTCAAGCATTTCTTTTGCTAGATAGTGCCATGATGATTCATCAATGCCACCAAACATTTCAATATCAACAAAGAATGGTTCATTATAAAATTATATTTTTCAGGTTGTTTCCGAAGAACATGATGAAAATAAAATTGAACCCCATGATATTGGACCTCCAATATCTACTTGGAACCCTGTCGATAATTTTGCTCATGATACACTTGTACCTACCAAAGATATTCTTGTTTGGATAGACCCACTAGATGCTACACAAGAATATACCGGTATGCATTTGTTTATTGAAACTGTAATTAAATTTTTATTGGGCTATGTTTACTGTTAATTGTTTCATATTTACCTCGGAACTTTTGGGTGGCTGCTTGGGTGTCAAAAATATTTTACTTAATTATACAAAGTAAAGTAATTATACAAAGTATTTTAACTGCAAAAAGTATTGGTGTTCAGATTTTGACCATTCCTGAATTCACTTTGACAAGTTTCTGTGTGAAAAAGACTACATATAATTCATTTTGACCTGCCATGAATCCACTTTTATTAGTTTTTGTGTTACATATGTGTGTACACATCTCATATAACTCAAAAACAATCAGCCATTGATTTCTGAAATTTTGCATTTAGGACTCTAGTAACATTTAGTAGTGGACCTCTCTTTTTAATTGGAATGTATTTTAAGTTTATTTGTAGGGTCACTCAAAAGACTTTCAGTTCATTAGTGTCAGTGGACAGTCATTGTTTGAGCCTTGTCCAAAATCTCATCTGTCCCCATGCCTGGTAGATTTGGTGAAATATTGTCAAATTTCATACCAAAATAAGTTTCTAAACCTGAACCCACCTTGACAATATGTGTTACATATGTTTGAAAGAAGTCCTTGAAAAATGTATTTACAGGGGAACTTCAAAAGAAAACCACATTTGGTGCTATCAAAAAATGGTTGTTATATGAGGTGATTAGTCTTTGGACATATTGTTACACTAATTTGTGGAAGAAATACTGCATATACAATATAACTCTCATAATATTAAAGTTAAATTATTATCATTTCTATAATATTTTAATTAAATTTTCAAAAATTATGATTTGATGTTAAATAAATAAAAAATTATGAGTAATATTAACATTAGAATGGATGGAACCAAATTTAATCTACTTTGAGGGTGATATTATTCAAAATTCTTCAATTCTTCATGTTTGTATGATTAAGTTAACACTAATTCTGCCTGTTAATATTTGATTTGGTAGTCATGTTTTGAAAATTGTAGTCCCCAAGTTTAAGAATATAGACTATTTAAACAGAAGAAATATTACATTACACTGTTTGCTTTGACTTATCTTAAATTTTAATAGTTTTTATAAATTTATTTTTCTAAATCTCGTTAGTCTGCATTCTGCCATATCCAAAAATTAAGAATCGTTTTATGTTGGCTTAAACTTTTACTCTTCTCTATTAATTGTACTTTTATTTTTTAAGAGAATAATTTCTCATTCATTTTTACTATGTTAAAATGAAAGAGAGAAAAGCATGACTTAAAATTAGTATAAAAACAAAGAACCACAATAGAAAGTATTCATAAGCATTAATTTTTAGTAAAAAGTACCCAAAAATCTGGTGTTAAAAAAATTAGTTATAGAACATGTGAATGAAAGTAAGCTCTCTGAAAGATATACAAAGGTTCTTTCTGAAGAAGAAAAAACCTTTATGTTCCAGAAATTATAGTTATGAATTTTGTGAGATATTTTATTTGTTATAAAATTTCTTTTATAATTTTTTTTTTATTGGTAAAATCTCTAGTACATACTGTTATTTAAAAAAAAAATGCACAGATAAAATTTATAAGATTTTTATATACTTGTTTTCTCTTCCTTTCAGAAAATTTGCTGGACTATGTTACAACAATGGTTTGTATTGCAATTAAAGGCAAACCTGTGATTGGAATAATTCATCGCCCATTCCAAAATGTTACAGGTATAAAATAGTCTGTATTTTATTCCTGTTGTACATGAAAAGGTATTATAGGTACTTAGGTGTTAACCCATTGATTGCATAATAGTTTTAAGCAGCTGAGACTCTTTCACAGCTAGCAAGGTTAGATTAAACATCGATGTTAGATTAAGATGTTTAATGATTTTATACTAAGGCAATGTCTTGCAAGTGGGTTAAGCAAACAAAACTTATTAATGCTACATTCTAGCAATTCTAAAGTTTTAATTTACAGCACAGGTTAAAAAGAAAAAAAAATTATTTCTCTTTATACAATTTATTCCAATGTAACAAAATCTCCACTCGACTTTCCAAACACATGGTATTTACCAGGTATTTAAATAAATTTCATTCAACTCAATCAGATCTAGTGTTGAGACACTAGTGCACTTAAAATGATTGAGTGTTTAGCCTGCAATGTATAAGAATACTTTTTTGTAACCCTGTAAAAAACTGTACTGTGTAGACTCGCTTACCTAATTTGATGTCAACCGAATGCACCATTTAGATACTAGCTCACTTTAGATGATTTGTGTCCTTAAGCCATAATATCTAAGAATTACTTTTTGCAAGACTGTGAACAAACTATCAGCTGTATACACACCAAAATCTATGCAGGTCATGTGACCGTGACCTATAATATGCATACCCAATTTGAGCTCAAATTAATGCACCCAATAGACACTAGTGCACTTTGAAGAATTTCTGTCCATAGGCTATAATGTAAAAGAACACTTATATGTTGCTCTGTCAAGAAACTTTAAGTCCTATACACATCAAAATCTATACATGTTGTGTAACAATGACCTATAATATGCATACCCAATTTGAACTTCTTCGAATGCACCATTTAGACACTAGCTCATTTTAAATGATTCACATCCATAGGCCATAATGTATAAAAAATAGTTTTTGATATCCCGTGCACAAACTGTCCCCTTTATGCACACCAAAATCTATGCAGATCATGAAGACTGCTACCCTTAATATGCATGCCCAATTTGTGCACAATTGAATGCACCATTTAGACGCTAGTGCACTTCCAGGAATTTCCGTCTAATGAAATCTTTTTCATAGCCCTGTAAAAAAACTAAAAGTCCTATACGCACCAGAATCAATACCAGTCTTGCAACAGTGGTTTATAACATATGTTCCAAGTTTGTGCTCAATCGAATGCTCCGTTTAAGCTCTAGCACACTTCAAAGAATTTCCGCCCATAAGCCATAATGTAATAGAAATCTTTTTCATAGCCCTGTAAAAAAACTATAAGTCCTATACACACCAAAATCAAAATCAGTCTTCCGATGGTGGTTTATAACATATATACCAAATTTGAACTCAATCGAATCCACCGTTTAGGAGCTATCGTGTTCACTCACATTCCCACACACACACATACGTACATCTTGTAAAAATGGCATAGATGAATTCAGAAGACCTCAGAATGTGTAAATACACCAAAATCACAAAGTTGAATGTTTTCATGATTACAGTACTTTTCTTACATGGTACATGTTCGGTAAGTAACAAGAAAGAAGAAGATGCTATAAACTTAAAATTTTTAGAATAACAATCAAAACCTTAATATAACATAATAATTTTAAAATCAGTTCACATACTGATAAAAGGATTAAATCAAGTCTCATGCATTATTAATCTACAGAAGCACACATATTCATTAAACATTATAATGTATTAAATAAGTAAATGGCTGGTCTTCAAAGAATCTTCAAAGCTGGTCTTCAAATGGCTGGTCTATAAAGAAATGATGGTAAGTAAATGGAAAATTGCTGCATAATTTTCTGAATACTTAGGGCCCATTAGCAAGGTTCAAATGTTAACAAGCCGAGGTTAGCAATCTCCTATTTATTTTTTAATATTATAATAATATAGAATTCATATTTCTTACATTAATTAATTTATATCCATGATTAATAAAAATAAATATAATGTTTTGCCTTTGTGGCTGTTAATGCACATATTTTAGCATGTTGATGAGTATTGCCATGTTAGTATTGCCATGCAATAGAAAAATACCATTTTCTGTTACTGCCTCTAGATCTAACCATTTGAGGAAAAATTATTGTCAGAAATGTTCAGTGAGGTAATACATAAGTATTGAATTATGTTTCTTATTTAAGATCTTTTTTTCTCATTAGCTTACTTTATAAGCACAAGTCCTGATTTTATTAAAGTACTTAGCATAAAGAGACTTAAAGCCAGTGTTTCCCAACCACTGGTCTGCAGACCAGTTCTGGTCACACACATCAAGTGTATTTAAGAAGTACCAGCAGAAAATGTCATTCTGACTAAAATTTATATTTTTTATAACACTTGTATTTGTGAACAGAATACATGTTTATATGATATTTGTTATTTTTGTCTGATGTCAGTCCACAAAATATTTTATCCATTTCAAAAAGTAAAATTCCATAGCTTTAAAAATTAATTTTCCCTTCTACCTTTTAGTGTGGGGCTGGGATGGCCAAGGCACATCTAGTTCAAAACTTTCATCCGCAAAGAAAGCCAAGAAATCGAGCAAGCCTTACTCGATTATTGTCTCACGATCTCATTCTGGCAAGGTTAAAGAAGTAGCCAGAGCTGCATTTGGACCTAAAGCAGAGGTTACTCCTGCTGGAGGTGCTGGTAAGTGGTGTAGTTTTTACAATAACTTCATTTTTACTGCTGTAATACAAATCCCATCTTGAGGGGGGGGGTTATTTCTGTGTGTGTAAATTAATTAATTAACCTGGAATCCTTTAAGTCTTCTTTGATCCATCATTAAAATAAAAGCATGTGATTTTATCTGCTTGTAAAATATGTGCTATCTTTATATTAATGACTATGTCATTTTATCTCTCAACACCCTTTATTGAAAAATGTGTCCCAAAAATGCGACATAAAAAAGCGACATAATTTTACATGTATTTAAAAACTATTAGTTCACAACAGTTTTAATCCATTGTTACAATATTTTGTAAGCTGTAGAATATGCTTCACGTGTATTTTTTACATATATTTAAATACTATTAGTTCACAACAGCTTTAATCTATTGTTACAATACTTCGTAAGCTGTAGAATATGCTTCACATGTATTTTTTACATATATTTAAATATTATTAGTTCACAACAGCTTTAATCTATTGTTATAATATTTCATAAGCTGTAGAATGGGCATCACATGTATTTTTCTATAAATTGGTTATACTCATAAAAATTTCAACATGGGTTACCAGGCGAAATACACGAAAGATGAGCGATAAAATGACATAGTCAATTAATATCCTTTAATATGGCAATAATGAAACTAAAAAATTAGGAGGGTTCAGGGGGATCTCGTCCTGACGAGGCTCGAACAGCCGAGTTTTATATATATATATTTATTTATTTTCTGCAGACATTTTTGACATGTTCCTTATTATATAGTACTTAGTAATTCTGGAAATTTTCTCAAATGAAGGTGCTTGTCCAATGTGCAACTCTAGAAGCGCACAAACCTTTCACATTGTTCAGAAATAGTTGAGATTATTCCTTTTAAAAAACTACACACATTACAGAAGTCTTGAACAGCTTCAAAAACAAACTGATAATTTTAATCACACACACACAAAAAAAAAAAACCTTGCTTCTTCACAAACTGTTTGATGCACGTTAAATGACAGCTAAGCTGTTTAATTAATGCAACTTTCAGAAAAAATTCTTAAACATAAAATTGTAAAATGGGTTGAGGGAAATGTTTCTGAAAAGTGTATGTTTAAAGAAGTTATTTCATTAGTCTTTCATAACTCTTATGTGTTAATTGTAGAAGAGCATATTACAGCTTGTAAGGAATTTTTTTTTTTTTTAGTTTCTAGCATCATATTTTTAAAAAAGGTGTTTAGGTTTTTGGTTCTGTGCACTTGTGGCAATGCTACGCTTGGGCGATTTGGCTAGGATGGGGATTGCCTTGGTTGGGGGACTTTCTAATGCATATTCGTGTGACATCTGGAGGAAATTGACCAAAACTCTAGACTGTTAGATCTACAGTCATACAATTGGACCCAAATCCGTGACTTCCACACTTCAGCTGTCTATCATTTTGAGTGACTTATCCACTTGGAGACCTAAAAAGCTGTTTAAAAGTTGCAAGCTTTAAAAAACAGTTATTTATCATAGTACTATAAAAGGAAATCATTAATTACATGTGCAATCCTTATTTTGGAAGAAAATTATTATTTTTGCATGTTTGTAATAGTAGATAGTTATTTTGAGCAATTTTTTTCTCTAATTATTTTATTTATTTATTTTACAAATGCTGAACATTAAATGCCTAAGTCATTAGCTCATGTGTTCTTCAGTACATTTAACAACATCTCCACAGCCAGAAAGTGCAACACAGTTGTTCAAATGTTCCCAGATCATAGACTGATCGGAGTTGCATAAAGTACAGTTTGGGGAATCTGCCAGATCTAGTGTTAACCAGGTCCACCACATGGAGGCCTGCTGTGCCACACCCATATTTAATAGAATAGTAAATTTCAAATGTTTATTCTCAGTAAAAAAAAAAGCGAAAGATGATTATCATGTGTAATTTAATATAAAATTTTCAGCTATAATCTACCATATTAAAAATAATCAAAATCAAAGACACTATTTTAAAACTAGTGGGTCTTCAGTTATTTAAATTAAAAAGTAAAATTTAGTGGTAAGAGTTAAATGTTAATAGTTTATTTATCATATCACCTGAGAAAGTCTCTTACCAGACTATTTTAACCTTTCAGGTTTATATTCCTTTTAAACAACTGTTTGATAAAAGTCTTAATAGTTTTTTGATTTAAAAAAAAGGGGGAGGGAAGCTTCTGATCTCAGTACTAAAAGGCAAACCTGTAGGACCAGTGTTTCAAAAAAATTCTCTATCTGATTGCATTGGATTAGTAGTATTAGTAACTTTTACACTGATCCCCGAAATTGAGGCTAAAAACATGAGATTTTACAACAAAAAATAAATTTAATGTATCGAAATTTGGTATACTAATGCCTCAATCTGCAAAGCAGGAAATGGTAACAAAAATATTTGTACAAGAGTTAACTGTAGACTTACGTAAATGATAGTATTACTGGTCAAAATAGGAGATGTGTCATAACTCTTTATTGCTTCATCTAATCAGAGGTGCACAGCTATACAAGCATCACATCAAGCCATTAATGAGGCTATGATCAGCATTTGTGGCAATTATTCCTATTCTTTTATAAGTTCCAATGCCTGAAGTGTCCTTGGAGGGGGGCTGTTGACTTGCATTGTCTCTTCCTAAAACATTCCACGAGTGCTCTATGGGATAGAGTTCTGGAAACCCCACTGGCTGCACCATATGGTGAATACACCCGTCTTCCAGATAGTTTTTAACTTTGATTTTGGATACCAGTGTATTTGTAATGCTAATAACTGTGTTGAAAGTTTCCTGCATGAAAACTGTTTTCAACGTTCTTCTTTTCCTCCCTACAGGCTACAAGACTTTACAAGTAGCCGAAGGAAAAGCTGATGCATATATCCATGTCACACTCATTAAGAAATGGGACATTTGCGCTGGCAATGCACTTTTAAATACAATAGGAGGTAAAATGACTGCTTTAGATGGTTCAGTCATAGACTACTCTGATCCTACTGAAATCAAAAATGACAAAGGTCTTCTCGCCACTCTACACGATCATGAGAAATTTGTAGATAAACTATCTAGTCTTTCTAGTTAGATAGTTACCTAGAAGAAATGCTGTAGAATCTTGTTTATTTTTTCTCATTTGCATATTTTTGAATACTTGTTCATAAATTTTAACCCCTGCAACAAGTCTATGCTTTTGTAGCATTATCTATCTGAAGATAACAGAATGCGCATGATGAAATATGTAGATAATCCAAAAAACTTGTTTAAAATATTCAAAGGCAAAATAATTTTCATAGTTTTACAACAATTGTAACAGCAATGAGCAAAGAATGCATTTGCAAAAAGATTACTAGCCTTTTAAGACCAGCTGGTATAACAGTTGTGCCACAAAACAATGCAAAATCATTGTGCCAGATTGAAAAGGTTAATTTGATGTTATTCAGAATAAGTGAGACATATTTATAATTTTTTGAATTAAAAGAATTTAAGAAAATCCCTAGATTGTGAATCATTTAACAATATAATAGATATATTAAACATGGTTTATTAGCATTATTATATCTATTATGGTTTATTATCATTCAGAGTACTTTTAAGTCATGCTACCATCTGAATTTCTTTTTTTTTTTTTTTTTTTAAACTGTTATAGATACTTCATTAATAATATTTACTAAATAGGTTTCACTCTACCCTTAACCTTTAAAAGTCAGGTTTAAATTAAAGAACACTCAAAAATAAGTAACTTTGTATTGAACTAGTAATAAAAATTGAACTTAAATTTCAAGAGGTATAAATGTTCTTCCATCATCGATAACAAAATATTCATCAACACATTCATGCCTCAACTCCTATCAATGCTAGACTGCCTTTACTGTGATTTTTAATATTTATTTCTATATGTTTTTACTATTGAAACTATACTAAGTTGAAAATTCTTTTGTCAATAGGATATTTAAAACAGTGTACTTAAAGATCTTTGTATTAAATGTAAATGTTGAGGGTTTTCTTGAAAACGTTTTTGGTATAAATCTTGAAAATGAGAATGAAATTTTCCTTAAATGCCAGCTCGCCTCTTAAAAATCCATTTTCTGTTCTTGCTCCAACTTTATTTACTGATAGGAGTAAGCTTTCAGTACTGGTGTTAGCATAAAAACTGCAAACTTGAAATAAAGATGATAAAATTAGAATTAGCTGGCAAGCATCATTTTATAATGCATGCTTCTGCAGTTTATTAAATGTATTGACTTTCTGCTTATCCAAATGAAAATGTATAAACAAGATTCTATACTTATTTGATAATTTATGTATGATTGCTAATTATGTATTATACAAATCTTTAAAAGGATTAAGTATGTTTCTAAAAAACACAAGAAAATGTAAATTTTAACCTTTTAGGAAAATGTAAATTTTACCCTTTTTTTGTTGTAACATTGTTTTTATTAGATTTTTGTATATAAATTTAGTCGAACTGTTACATACTCATTGTTGATACTGTAAATTCATTATTTTTACTGATTTTGACTTGGGAGAGAATTGAACAAATCTATTATAAATGTCCTTATACCTACATATAAATGACCTTCTTTGAAATCATATTGTTATATGAATGCTTTAAAAGTTATATTTATTTACAACTTGAATATTTAAATCTCTTAATTAGCTGTTTTCTTATGCAAAATCATTGTTTTTCTCACATCATTTTGTAATACATCAATAGTAGTTTTAGTTATTTTTAGCATAAAAGTGCAATAATGTGTACAATAAATAATTATTTATGTTTATTTCTCTCTCTTATTATTATTTTTAATTTACATAAGCTTATATACATTGTATCTAGTTATTAGTGATGTAGGTAATTTTTAAGTGCAAATATATAAATTTACATTTACAATGAGTCTATGTTAGTTAATATTTAACTGTTACAGCACGTTTTACTTGTTTGCATGATGTACGTAACACTGGCATTTTCCTACTACTATGCAAGATTACTTTCTATTGATCTTTTACTTTTAATTCCTACTCTGCTCATGGGCATTATAATTGCCAACAAACATTATTAATCCTAGCTTTACTCTATTAATGCAGTTCCAAATTAATCCATCAATTTTTTATATTTTCCCAATCTGACTTCCAAATAATTATATTTTAAGACAATAACACAAAATTTTAAGGACAATCAATAAAAAGTAGTACTTTTAGAACAATTTATTAAAAATTAAAAAGTATTAGGACATCTCTGATCCCTGTGCGTCATTTTCATAACTAAACATAGTTTGTTTACAATTGTTTACTGAAGTTTGTTGCAGTTAATTTACCTACTATTTTTCCTCCTTGAATCTAAATTATTTCAAAGCATCAACATAGGTCCTTAGCTTATTTTAATAGTTGATTTTCATAAGTAAATGTTTAATTTGAATTTAATTACAAACAGAATGAAAAAAGAAAGACCGCAGAAGAAATGGGTGGGTGGTTTTAAAAAAATGATGAGAGATAGAGATCTGGAGGAGGAATGAACCCTTGACCGAAAGAATCGGAAAAGACTCCTGAAGATTTTTCAAAAGGGCCCCATGACACCTAGAACCAAACTTTAAAAAAAAAATTACATAATTTTAAAATCGCCATAAATTTTTAAAAATAGTATTATTAGCTCATAAAATTAAATAATATTCAGTAAGTTAGTAGTTGCAAATAGGCCCAGATTAAACATTAGGCACACAATGCATTTATCGAGGGCCCAAAATTTGTAAGAGTGACTTTTTTTTTTTTTTTCCTTTCTTTTTGATTAAATTTACATGTACATTTTATGAGATGTATTTTGACTTTGTATCAACGTAGGAGAAAAGATGAGTTGCAGTAGATGAAAAAAGTAAAAAGGATATACTGATGATTAGTACTTAGTCAATTTCATTCAGTAAATCTGTGTCCGACTATGAAGCAGTACTGAAAGAAAGATAAGGCTTGCTTTTTTTCTCCTTCCCTTTTCTATGCCCTCTTCAATCCTGCTTCCTACCATCTAGCTGACTCGTTTAATATTTATTTCTTGATATATTTTGCATAGCAAGTTATTTTTCTGCATTTATTTTAACAGGTGTCATTTCTGTACGCATTGTTTTTTTATTAAAATGTTCAACGGTTTTCTTTTAATTTTGTGGCTGAGTATGAATATTGTTAAAATTTTATTTATAACCTTATTCTGAAGTCAAGATTATTTGCTATAAAAATGACCAACTTTATGTCAGTAAGTCTCAGATATTACTAAAATTATTTATTTAATGATAATATGCTATTAAAGTTGTAAATATTTATTGCAAAAGATTTCATAAAATTGAGTTTGAATAAAATATATACATAATTTATTGCAGCTATTAAACTACAGTATTTTATGTTCTTTGATTTTTTTAAAAGTCATTGCACCTATGTAACAGAAAAATGTGAAATTAAATGTGAGGTTTTTATCTTCTAGTTGCTGTAAATGTTTTCATAATCAATTTTATTGTATTATCAATTTTTATAATGAATGAAAATTGAAATTGTTGATATGATTATTATTGTATCACTCATGAAAGCATCAGAGGTATGACTATTCTTTTTTTGTTAATTAAAAAATATTTGGTTTTACAGTACAAATATAGAAAAATAAATTGGATAAAAATGTATATTTAATTCCATTTAAAATTGTAGAATTGATGGGGAAAACACGATTATAAGTTGATGTATTTATAAAACATTTGGAAATTTTTTACAATATCTCCCTATCAATAAGGATTTCTGAGGTACATGTATTAGCTAATGATCTGAAATTATTAACGATGCCAGTCATCTCTATTAATCAGGAAGTACAAAAAAATGAGATCATTGAAATTCCATAAACTGTGCCAAATTTTTGCTTTCTATTTAGCATATTCCATAAACCCTGACCATTGCAAGAGAAAGCATGGAATGTGTCTAAAGGGGCTTTACAAATTTCAATCAAGAATCTCAATATGGTAAGATGAGAAAATGTTAAGGGAACAATTATATTTTTGAATTTTTCTAAGGAAAGAAATAGGGACAAGCATTATTTTCTGTTTGTGCCCATGTCATCTAAACAATGTTCAACTATACTGTAAAACTTGACTTGTATTGTGCTTTGCATAAAACCTTTACAATTCTGCACATTTTTTCAATAATGGATAATGAATAAATTAGGCTTTGCAAAATTGCCCGTTCTGTTCATTTTTTTTACATCAGTCGATGTCTGTCAAATTTTTTTATTTAGCAATCTTTAAACTACCATAATTACCCCCCAATGAAAGGTGGTCATTGTGAAAATGTAGCAAACATAATTTTTTTCTAACTTTCCATGCCTAGTTTATTATATATTGTTGAATTTGTACCGAGGCCAGTTTTGCCTGGTAATTTCTATACTTAAAAGTTTTCTAGTTTTTTAATGAATGTTACATCAGATATATAGGTTGGTTGTGTATGAGAGTGGATACTCTGAAGTTGGCAATTTTTTCTTTTTTCAATTTTTATTACTGTAAACTTTTTTCTATTGCTTTTCTGAAACTTCTACAATTGATTTTCAAATGTTTAAATGAAACTTCTGAAACTATTAAAAATATAAAATGTTGCATATTGTCCTGTTAAAGCTATTTTATATACATCACTAAGCAAAGTAATAATTAACTAATAGTTATATAACAAATAAAAGTTTATTTTAACAAAATAACTAGATTTTTACTATGTATAATCATTTCTCTACTTCAGAATATCATTTCAATATGACTAAATATGTATTGTATTGGAAAGCAGTAATTTTTATTTTTATATATTTGTAAATAATTCAGAATTTTAGGATTTCTGTAAAAAAATTTGACAGTAGCACAGATTGTATTCGTTTAAATAAAAGAAATTAGATATCATTTACATATGCTTCATTTTTAAGTATGCCAAATCAATTTTATTTAATAACCATTTTGGATGTTTTCCCTGTTTAAAAAGATTGTAAGTTGGAAAATACAGCAAGAATTTGAGATGTACATAGATAAGTTTTTTTTTTAATAAAATAAAATTGTTGATGTGTTTCAATGCACTATGATTATTATTATTTCTTCAATTACAAAAGAAAAACATGTATCACAAAAAAATTGTTGTATATTAGGTTTTAATAGTTCTATTCATATAAAATATTTTATCCTTAATACTGCAAATCAGGAAAATATTTTCTAGTAATTATAAATAAACATGCCTATTGTGTAACCAAGATATGATTGTTACTTTTGTCAAATTACAGAAAATCCCGAGTTCTCTGATTTAATAAATAGTAAAAATCTGCAACAGTGAGTTTTTACAATACTTCAAAAATCCACTGTCTCTTCAAATATATTTCAAGAAAGAAAAATAAAAGAAAAATCTTAGATTCGTAAAATAGATGGCATTTCAAACCAATGGAAAGTCACAAATATTTAGATTTTTGGACCGACATTGAATTTTCAAATTTTGAATTTGAAAATACATTAATGGTCCAATGAAAAGTTCTGCAATTTCAGGATTTTTTAAAACTAAAGTGCAACAATTATATGGATTTTTAAAGCTATGCACTTGTGGGAAAAACAAGAGGAAAAAAAAAAAGATGGAATTTGTTACTTATTGAGTTTAACATAACGATTGTAGTAATTTCTAAATGGCAAAACACGATGTACTGGATTCTTTTTTTAGTTTCTTGTATGGCTTCATACCTAGAGTAATATTAGGAACTTAAATTTCGCATGTTTGATATCAAATATTTGTTTAAATCCAGTTAATCCCTGAATGTAAAACAAAATAATATACAGGTCCTGAAGGAGATGAAAATGTGCATAAATGAATACAGCTATCATCTGATAGTGAATAACATTTGTTACTTTAAAAAAAAAAAAAAAAAAAAAAAAACTGTATTTTAAAAATAAAATAAAGGTACAATAACTGATTTTGTTTTCTGATTTCAAGAATTAAGTTTTATACAAGGAAACCTATCCACATTTTAAAAATTTACTTATTTAGTTTTCTTAAGAGTGTGTCGAATGATTCCACAGTAGAAAAGTTCAAAATTTGGTATATTCAGATACCCAAGCTTAAAGGGGGATAGTTTATGCAGGAAACTTTTTAAAATGGTTCTAATGCATATTCACATTACATCTGGAGAAAACCTCCCAAAACTTCAGACCATTAGAGTGACAATTGCACAAGAGGCTAGAACTATTGACCTTCATACCTTAGACGACTACCAATGTTCAGTGTCTTATCCACCCAGCCATTGGTTGGCCCACAAGTAGAAAAATAAAAAGCTAGAAAATTAACGAGATGTTAATATATTACCAGAAACATGAAAAACAAGTAGAAATATTCCCAGTGAACTGGAATCTGAAAATTTTCAAAATTCTGTTGATATTGCAAGTAGTTTAAGAATAAACACACTTGCAAAGATCGCAAAATACAATGCGAAAAAAATTTCGCCTGTTATGGTATTTGCAAATTTTTATCGGATTTTTGATTCAATTTGATGGGAATAAGTTCGTGCCAATTTTGAAAAACAACTTCTAACCAATACTTTTTTTCCCCCAAATATGCCTGAAGTAATGTCTTTTTACGATATTGGTCATTTACTCTTAACAGAGCAATTTAAACGATGCAATTTTTTTTTTAAATTAGTTTTTCGTTTAACATTGAGTTTTATTATACAAGGTGGGCTTAAATTATATGTCAAACGTGCAAAGGTTGGTAGAAGGAAGCAAGATGGTTCATAATCGCATAGCAATATGAGGTCGAAAATGTCGTCTTTATGTACCTGTTAATAATCACTTCGGAAGAAGTGTTGAAGTAACCGTGAACTTTCCGACCATCCTATGTCAAAAGGCAATAATAATGGCAAATGTCAAAAGGCATTTTTACAGAAAACACTGAACTAAAACCGATAGTTTATAAATTCTATTTCGTTTCATTGATGAGAGTCTCTGAGAAAAGCTCATTGTTTATGGAACTTGATTAAGAATTTAGAACAGTTCTTCCAAAGTGATTATTAGCAGGTACATGGAAGATGTCATTTCCGACCCCACATTGCCATGGGATTCTGAATCGTCTTGGTCCCTCTACCACCCTTTACATTTTTGGCATATATTTTAGGACCACCCTGTATACATATGATGTCTTGAAGTTGTAAAATACACTCAATAAAAATCTTTTACAATGTTAAACTCATTAAAATAAAATATTAGCTTTTAAGTAGACGGGAATGACACACTGAGTAATGGCAAACATATATATATATTTACAAACTAATTTTTTTTTAATAATTTTTATACTGAAAATAAGAAAATATAATTTTATTTTGTTTTTTTTTTATTGGAAAAGTCCCTGAAGTAGAATTTATTGGCTTGAGATCGAGATCCGTATGGTATAGGTTCAACTATGGTAGTTTTTGAAGAACTGTACATTCTTACGCATTCCTCCTCATCTTTAACATAGACAATATCTTCAGTAAGATGGGAATCATAATGCTCAGCAAAATTTTTCTTTTTCTGCAGAATGTTTCTTTGATTTATCTTCAATTTTGTTTCCTTTGATCTCTGACTGATAATTGTGATATTGCTTTAATTTTTCCAAGTGCCTTCTTATTTAGATATTTTATAGATAGAGTTAATAAATTAACTCAGCAGCCAAAACCAGATCAGATTTTATCTTCTCAAGTTGTTTACTTTCATCTGCCCACTTTCTAATAAGAATATCCAATCTTGTGTTTTTAGTAATTTTCATACAAGCCATTATACATCTTTAAAAAAAAAAAAGAAGTCATGACAATTGTAAAGAAAATTTAAACGAAAGTTGTAAAAAAAAATTTTTTAACTGCTATAAAAAATCTTGGAATGATTTAATTCAAATAAAGCAAATAAATTTACAAAGCTAGCAAATTAGAATAAAGGAATTTTTGAAGGAATTTTAATATATCTAAAAAAAGAAGAACTATTTTTATCAATTAAGAATGCTTTTATCTAAGTAGTTGTTTAAGGTTTTTTAAAATTAGTATTATTTTAAAGTTAGTTTGTGCTTTTTTTAATTTATCAAATTAAAATAATCATAATATTGTTTCTATGCTTTAAAACTATGTTTATATAACATGTTTATTACTTAGTATATCTTTTTTAAAGCAGTGCACATTATAATATTAAAATTCAAACTTTTTTAAATACACATTTTTTGGTTTTGGTGAATAGAATAAACAGAATTATCTGTCTTATATTTAAAAAAGGTCACTATCCCAGCAGAAAGAACAAATCAAGATAGCTTCTTTGATGATGCCAGTATTTGAAGATTAATTTATGGGATAGTGCAACTGAACTGTTGCCAAATATGTCATTGGTTTTATTTTATAACAGGGGAATGACACCAAAACCAAAGGACATTTTTCATTATTTTTTTAGAAAAATCATAGCTGCCAACTCTTCCGGTTTTTCCGGAAGATTTTCCACCACTAATTTTTACTTGGGAATCTGAGCTAAAAATAAGTCCAAAATTTTATTGTAAAATAAAACTGCTTGAAAATAGTGGTGAAAAATCTTCCGAAAAAACCGGAAGAGTTGGCAGCTATGAAAAATGCAAATCAAATTTTTTTTTTTTTTTTTTTTTTTTTTTTTAGCACTCAGGTGCTGTTTCTTTCAAGCACAGGATTTTGTCTACGCAGCGTGCCGTGATCACTTTTCCATTTTCTTGGTTAAGCAGGTATTCAGTTCATGTATCATAATAGCCAATCTCTAAATGTGCACTATGATGATATGATAGCTGATTCATGTTTTCTGCAGTGATTTGATATTGCTAATGGAAACATGGACTATCCCTTCAGATGATTTTCAAATACCAGGATTCACTTTCGTCGAATGGATACACAGCAGTTTCCAAAACAGAAAGCCATCTGGAATTATGATTTTTATAAAGGAAAACAATGAAACACTTTACCTGTGCCTACACAAGCCAGATCAGTGGTGTTCAAATGGTCATTGCGTATATTCAAGATAAAGTCAGATTTGCAGTTACATATGCTAGTCCTTGATTTTCTTATGAAGATCAATTAGACGCTCTATTCGGAACATTGCTGCAGGAGGATCATTGTAAGACTGTTTTAGTAGGAGATTTTAACACAGAATTAAATTCCGATCAAGGATCCAATTTCATAACTGAAATGGATACTTTTGATTTTCCAATAGGCACTCATCCAAAACATTTCACCACTAGGAGCCAAACAACAATGGATGCCATTTTCAGCAACAAAATTATGTGAACAGGAGTCTATAGGAGCACTCACAGTTATCATTTTCCTCTATATGGCAGAATTGATTGAATAATTAAAAAAAAAAAAAAAAAGCTGAAATTCTTCAGCCGAGTACATAAATAAAATCTGGAAGAATCAGTTTTTTTTTTTTTTTTTTTTTTTCCCCCAGTTTTCAGTATTGTATAATCATTGTTAAAAGTTTTAACAATTTTCATACAAATATAATTAAATTCTCCACTTTTAGGTACTAATTCTGTGTCAAAGTGGAGGTAGGGACACACACACATTTATAGCATAAAAATAATTCTTTAAGTGGATAAAATTTATAATGTGTATGTTTTATCCTATTATAAAAACATTAAAACAAGTATATTAAAGTATTCTAGCATCAATTTCATTTACATACAAGTTTATCTGTCATTTCTGAAGCAGGGACCAAAATATCTCCAATTTAGAGAAAATGACCTATATGTACGCATTTTATTTGTTTTTCATTTTCTCGTGTATTCAAACCTGCTTTTATGCCACCTACAAAAAAAAATAGCGCAAAGCTTCCCAGACAATCCATTATAAGCTATACAAAAATGAAGGAGTTACTTGGAGCACTTGGCACAATAGCACTGGCACTTTGTTAGCAGAAAACTTACAAAATATAATCAGAGAGGAGCTTAGTGTATTTGTATATGAGCAAAATCAACGAAAGGAGAGAAAACAGTAAATGAAATATGTATTTATTTTACAACATATGCAATGATTATTTTACATGTTTGATTTACATTATGATGATATTAAGTGACATCTAAAAACATAAATGCAAAAAATGGTGTTTTGTGCCGACTCACAATAATAGTTCAACTGACAATTAAAACCATTAAATATACATATCGGATTACGAGACACAACAAATATTTTAACCACAGTAACAAAGTCAAAGATGAATCTAAAATTGTCATGGATAAGGCACATGGACTGAATATCATTTATACAGGCATACTAAAACAACATTAATTAACGGGGGAGACAAAACTTTAATTTGGTTTTAAAAGCTTCTTTTTAAAATCAAAGCTGTGGTGCAGTTAGAATGTGCCTATGTACCAAGAAAAATTCATGCTATTAAAACCAAAGTAATAAGTGAATAGCTAAAAATTTTCAGTTAAAAAATGTAACTGTTTACAACTAAGAAGAATGTCATGATATCTAGAATTTAAAACGCATAATTGCTAAAGAGTAAAAAAAGAGATTAACCCCCTGATGATCATTTCCATTGGTTATTACTGATGTTTTTTTTTAATTCATTGAGTTCTTATGTAACAACATTCCTAATTTAATGGATGAGTATATACAGGCAGACAGAAACAATAAAACATCCATAATAAACTAAGTTTTTCTAGTGGGTTAATTTAAGTTTAGGTAACACAGGAAAAGCAATATGTTATTTGGAAAAATTATCTTAATGCATACTTCATTTAATATAAATTTAGAAAAACAACACATATGCACCAGAACTTTAAAAAATGTATCGCTCAATCTCTTAAAATATTAATTTTAGCTGTGGTAAAGAAGTAACCTCGTTTTTGATTTTTAACAGCTCAATGCTACTTTTATTTATTGATTTGTGTGTCTGTGTACATCAAAGATTAAAACATTTTTTTATAATGCACATATAAATCAGGTATCGGCAACCTTTAGAAAGTTGCGAGCTGAAGTTTAGAATGTTAGCAGTTGTGGGCCGCATGATTGGTATTTATATGGGCTTCTGATATGTTCTGCAAGCTAGATCAAAAGCAAGGCCAGGCCCATTTACGATATAAATTTTTACTATGGAAAAAAATACTCAGTTTAAAAAATTTTACAACTGCAACACTCACCATCAGAGGGCTAAAAAAGTATCGCATACAGTACAGGATAGTTCTTACAAATTAAAATTTAAGTAGTGAACGGCTAAATACTATCAGCAGAATTTGCAGTCTTCATAAGGTTTACTTTTTCTTCACTTAACTTTAATTAAGTCTTACAAAACTCAGAATGTTCTTCCTTAAGCTGTATTCCTAAGCATAGTTAAAAATAATAAATCTGTACAATTCTTAAAAGTTAACAGAATCAAAGGCAATTTTTCTCATGCAATGCATTTTTTTTTTTTTTTTTTTTTAAGTACATGCATTGTTTTTTCTTTATCAATGTTTCCAAAGTCTCATTACATCATACAGCTTATGAAGAGACATTCCAAATCCTGAAATCCCCAATTCAATTTTCTTATCTTTGAATAGCTGCATAATGTTTTAGGTGATTAGCCTTAAGTTAACCCAAGTTAGGTGACATGGGGCAAAAAGTGAACCTCTGGAAGACTTCAAAAACAAAGAGAATAAATAACAACTGTATGATCATAAAATGAAAGCAAACGATGTATTGAGTAACACATTCAATATTGATGTTCCATTAGTGCACCTATGGATTACACAATTGTTCATAAGTAAAAATCCAGAACTAAACAATATGTACAAATCCAAACACATCAGCTGTAGATAAAAAACTAATTGTTCAGTTTTTGGCATTTTTTCTTGTTTTAATTAAAAAATAATTTATGAGTTTTTGTTTTTTCTGCCAGCAACTATTTTGCAAGCAACAGTTTTGCTTTGTACGTGTCCTTGGGGTCTTTGCACATCATAATAATCCTAAGAGACTAGATATGCGTGGTCTGTAATGGATGGGTAAGAATAAAATGGTGGAAGGAGCTGCTTTGATTTTCAGTTTAGGTACCTATGGTAAAATAATTATTATTATGAAAAAATAATGAGAAGCATAATATTAATCAATTTACACAACATACAAATTAACTTAAGCTACTGGAAAATGTTTTACTCCACCCCACCCTCCATTAAATTCGAACAAATATATTTTAATGGCAAAGCAGTTTTGCCTCAGTATTGCATTCATACTTGTTACATTTTAAAGCAAAAATTTTGTAGATGACATTTTTTCTTTCAAGAAAGAAGAGGAAAAAGGGAATGGCAGCTGCCCACCTTTCCTGGAAGACAATTTCAAAATGTTCTGAAATTGATTTTTAGGTATTCATTTGTATTACATTTTACAGCAAGAGTTTTACAAATATCTTTTTAATCTTTGAGAGGGATAGTAAAAAGAAGAGTTCGACCCCATAACCCCACAGGTTACAAATTTCAGAAAATCCTCTTATCAAGTATCTAACATTATGAACTTCACACACATAGTAAATTTCATGAAATTAGCTTTATTAGTTTCTATTAGTTAAAATACTGGCATACACAAAAAGCAGTATTACTTTCTGATTTTCCTAGAAATTTAACACTCACCCACATCCTGCCAATTCCAGCAAACTCATAAATAATAAATACAGCACAAAACTAGACTACCCCCCCCCCCCGGCCTGAAATGGTCTCGAACAATGTTTTAGAATGCACAATCAAACCCATTGAATCTTTCAAGAATTTAAAAAGACCTCTAAATCTACAATTATATGACATTAGAATGAATGAATCCAGAGCTAGATAAAATGCTCTCATCACAATGCAAAACTGAAGAAACAGAATTATCAAAGTGCTATTGAAGTTTAATTTCTATTACAAAAATAATACACAGAAATTGTTTCTAAATTTAATCGATTTTATAACTGCCGTGTATTAAAATAATGTATAAAATGTCCCATAAAAGCTGCAATACATAACAGACATAGCAATAAATAAGTTCAGCAAGAATTTTAGTTTTACTTTATTTATTACAGCAGCAGTTCCCAACTAGTTGGGCATGCCCCCCTTGGAGGACGCAGTGTTTGCAGGGGGGGGGGGTAGGGTCTTAAGAAAAGCAGGCAATGAGCAAGTGATAATGCATGCTTTAAAAAACCATCTTATTTAATCTTATTTTTACTTCAAAACATATCAATTTTCACTTAAAATGGTTATTTAAACTTTATTGATATCTTTAATTTGTAGAAAAGATAACTCAATGTTCAATAATGAATAAAAAACTATAAGTATGATGAGGAATGGGGGGGGCGGCACAATAATAAGTTATCCTTTATAGGGAGGCAGGGCACAATGTTAAAAGGCTGGAAATTGCTGTATTACAGATCATTAAAAACAGTTTCAAAATAAAAACATAACTTAGAATGCAGATTACGGTGTAGGGTTATTTTCTTTATATAAATAAAACAAGCACATATATTCCAAATTTCCCAACTACAGCTGATATTAAAAATATTTGGCTCATATTAAACTAACACATTAATAATTTTAAATCCTTAATAAGTTTAATGATCTTAGATTACAAGCAGGCATATTACTAAATATAAAATATAGCCAAAAACAACTCTTTTTAATTACTTTTATTATAGTAATGGTGATAACTTAGGAAATGTGTTATACAGCATATTTTACTTTTTTCAGGATGAGGGGCAGAAAGAACTCAGGAAATAAAAAGGATTTCCAAGTATTTAATTTTCCAAATCCCTGTCAACTATTAATCCTAAAAACCCTTGCGACACCTGTAATGCTGACATTCGAACTTTTTCAAGTCCGTAGTTAAAAGAAAAAGAAAAATCCTTTTTCAGAAAGTAAAAATTCTCACAGAAATCCCAAAACAATTACAAAGGATCTTCTTACTTTGCACCCCAATCAACCTTGCCAGGTATAGAGAAAACAGGATTGGAAGCTTGACCATAACTTCTGGCAGGCTTTTGTACTGGTGTTCCATTCACAGTTGGCTGAGAATTTCGCCGATCAAAAGTTGGTGCAGCAAAAGCATTACTACTGTAAACACCTGTGAAGAAAAAGATTGTTTTAAAGAATTTTTTAAAAGAACATAAGTTAATGATAGAAGAAAAGTAATTGGTTACATAGTATAAAAAACTGAAAGCTTTTGGCAAACTTGAGGTTAAGCAGAAATACATTGTAGACAAATAAACATTGTAGTCCACTTAAACTGAAAATGTTGCGCATTTTTTTCCCCCTTCTTTTTCCCTAATGCAGACAAGAACAGCTAAATATAGTCAATCTAGCAACAGCATTTTAACAATTCAAAATTTTGTGCAATTAACTTCAAATACAAAAAATATAAATTAACTTATTAAATAAAAAAACATTGGCTTAGGATGGCACGTGTCTATTTTATTGAAATTAAGATTAGATACAACACATGCATATATAATAAAAATCACATTAAAAAGTACTTACCGCTCATTTTTAACCTTGAACTATCATTATACAAAACACTTCTTCCACTCTGCCCAGCAAC
Source organism: Cheiracanthium punctorium (assembly GCA_038373885.1). Lineage (NCBI taxonomy): Eukaryota > Metazoa > Arthropoda > Arachnida > Araneae > Cheiracanthiidae > Cheiracanthium > Cheiracanthium punctorium. Next base: position 170,438 of record JAWZYV010008562.1, read on the forward strand.
ATAACGTGGTTTGGCTATGTACTGCTGCTTGGCAGAGAAACGGGTAAGTTCATGGGTTGGCTGTCTGTCAATACTGAAGTTCAATACAAAACATTATTCATTATACACTACATGCACAATCTAAAATAAAACTATAATTAAATCAAATAACCAAGAACAGCAGAACTATAACTAAAGAAATCATTGCAGCACAGTGGTGTAATGGTTAGCACATAGTGCTACCAAGCCACAGGTCCCGGGTTCAATTACTGGGCTGGCTAGGGTTGACTCAATCTTTTATCGCTTGAGTGGGTGAATAAATGATTATCAAGCTAGCTTGGGGACTAGAGACAGGGAGAATCGGTCAGGATGACTGCCTAGCTGGGGCATATGCTTTTGCACTCGAGAACCCACGGTCGCAAAGGTGTGGATGGGCTGTTGAACCAATGTTTAGTTTTGTAGTTAAAAGAAATCATTTGCAAACGATACTTAGAAATGATGAAGTGAGAGGTATTAAAGTATTCATATGAAATACTTTTCAATATTAACTATTTTTTTACATAGTAATAAAAAATTAGATAATAATGTATTTACAAAATCTGTCTAAAAAGCACCTGACCTTGGCAAGGAAATAATGTTACTTACCCGACAGGATAGGAAATCCTAAAATTCCTACAAAAGAAGACTCCTTGTGTCTCCTCAACACACTTAACTCATCGATTACTAACAAAAACACTTTACAAAGCCTTTTTTCTTTTTTGTGTTCATCTCTGCCACCATGTTTTGCATCATCTATCCCAGAGGATCCCAAACTTTTTTTCTATGTAGACCACTTTCAAAATTTTGCTGTTTTCGGTGGACCCCCCCCCCCTGCTGCTACATTTCTATAATATTCCAAAATCTCGTCAATAAATGTGAATCCCCCACTTTTTTTCACGCCAGCATCCACCTGGACCACTTTGGGAATCACTGATCTATCCTCTAGAGTGGAGAGTTTGTCTGAAGAGTAGTCAGGTTTGGGTTTGGTTAATGCAAAGATACACAAAGGCTATTTGCCTAAGGGATGGGCAGGACTGATGACTTGGCCAAACAACTTTTAAAGGATTTCTAACACATATACGTGTCACATCTGGAGAAAACTGTTGATTGTTAGATCAACAGCTATGGAAGAGGTCAGGGCCCTGTACCATCACACTTCAGCCATTATCAATGATCCTTAGCCACTCGGCCATTGGCAAGAAAATTCTAATCATTCCCTAGCCTTCTTACTTTTCTAACATTGCTCTTTGCGATTTCTGGTTGCTTCCAACATTAAAAGGATTCCACTTTAGAGAAGAGATAATACAGAAAGCTACAGTGGAGTTATACACCTTTCCACAAAATGAATTCCGAAAGTGCTTTCAGCAGTGGAAGGATATGAAGGCTACGTGTGCGTGAAGGCACAGAATCTACTTTGAAGAGAATCATGGTCTTAATCCAGTCACATAAAGTAATATATTTTTCTTAAGCAAAGGTTGGTACTCAAAACCAAATCCTGTTTTGTATTTGGTCTTTCATTTCATCTAATACAATTTTATATAAACTCAGCACTAATATAAAAAAAAAAAAACTGTATGTACCGTATGTAAACTGTACAAGCAACTATATTTATGGATGTTTTATGAATAAAAATTTTACATGCGATGTAGCTTTTTAATATTTTAAGAATACAATTAAGTCAAGTAATTAAAAAAATTACAAATTCACAAACTGTACCAAGCATTTTCAAAACAATAAGCCTATATGTCTGAGCAATTTAACTCAGTCAATAGAATTAAAAAATTGATCAAGGTTTTATTCATTTAGGAAAATATCGCAAGACACTGTATGTTTAACTCTGGATTCCGTAATAACCAAAATCTTTCAGGTGCTTTCATACCTGTAATAGCTGAGTATACCCAAAGAGGAACACCCCCCCCCCCCTACAGGTATGTCCGGTTAACAAGCCTCAAGAAGGCGGCGGGACTGTTTTTGATGAATTGGGTTTAAGCGCTGGGGAAATTTCCAGTCAAGCAAGTCATTTTGTCATTGCCTTGCAGTACAATAGACATAATAGTGCAGGCAAAATATAATAGTGTAATGTGTTGTCAAAAGCAGTTACAATAGCTTTCTACAGATTATCACAATAGGAAGCCTCTCGCCCCTATGCTACTCAAGAAGGAAGGTTCTAAATTGTCAAAAATCAGTGCAAAAAAGAGCTCACTTTCGTTAAATGGGGGAAGGCATTTTTTGGCTATTTCTCTGGGAATCAACAGCTATGAAATTATCTTGGAGCTGGGAGCTCAAGAGTTAAGATTTGTGCCAAATTTTTCATAATTCTTATATATTTATTGCTTGTAAGAATGTGCTGTGTGCTTTTGACGATATATTCTGAATTTTTTTAAATCTGACATTATTTGCTATGTTAAAAAAATGTTCAACAGTTGAATTATTTCTTAAAAAAACAGCCTCGACTACATACACTGATACACATTTTCCAGAACTAACTTTTTAAAATATCTAAAATATGTATATATGTATATTAAAAACATTTAGAAAGCTGGCATTAGTATAAAAATAAATAAAATAATTTGTTTAAACATACATTTATAAAATACAAAAATAATAGGAAAAACAGAACAGAATGTACATTTCAGTGCTACAAAGAATCTGTTTTTTCACCTCAAAAAGTAACAACCATAAAAGTTTCATGCTTCATACCTGCCAACCTCCTTAAGCCAAAAACATGAAGACTCGGATTGAAAAAACAGAAGATTTCACAAAAAATCAGAAGATAAAAATAAAATTTAAAAAATATTTTAAGAACAGAAGACTATTTCTCCCAGTGTATATCACCATTTCTTATTATTTTTTTATATTAGTATTGTAGAGAAATAAAATCAAAATTAAATAGCAATAGAAAAAGCTTATCTGAATTTTGTTATATAAAATGAAAAAAGATGTAGTATTTACACAAAAATAAAAAACAATTAAATAAATGTAAATTTGACTTTATTTTTAACCAAAGTATGTTGAAAAATAAACAGATTAAGATTTTTTTTTTTTTATCTTGTTCAAAGTAGCTTTTTTAGATTTACTAATAGCTCATCAGAAAAATTATTTTCAATCTTTAGTTTTCAATACTAACAAATTTTCTAATGATGAATTACTGAGGGAAGAACGAAATGAAGTTCTGTTAACTATCAATGAAAGATTTGCTTACAAATGCTTTGACCTCACTCATACTACAGCATTGTGCTGTTAGCTGTTGAAATGATTACCTTAATAAATTATTTTGAAATAGAATTATTAATTTACAATTTTTTTGCACAGTTTGTAATTCAATTTAATATATCAACTAAAAAATTAAAGATGACAGAAGATTTCATCTTCTGGCAGAAGACCAGAAGATAGCTTAAAAAAACAGAAGTCTTCTGTCAAAACCAGAAGAGTTGGCAGATATGATGCTTTATGCAACTGAAGGTGGACTATTTATACAACTGAAATAGAACTTCTGTACTATTTTTATATTTGTGTGTTTAAAGTATTTTATTTTTTACGGCATAAATACATTTTATTAAAGCAAATTTACTTTTATTTTGAAAGCAATCAAATTTAAAATATTTAAATTGGAAAAAATGTAATTGCATTACACTTTTGATCTGTCCAGTACACTATTCTCAGAATCTGAAGGCTCATTTTCATGAGAAACAGTTGCTTCACCCCATCGCTTCCCATAGGCTGATTTTTCCTAGAAGAAATTTTGCACAATAGTTAATTTTTAATACATTATAAATTAATGTTAATAAGAATTGATACAAAATTATAAAAATAAGCTACGAAAATGGCCGATTAATTTTAAAAAAGCTCAGTACAGGCATTAATATATTATACTAAAATATTAGGAGGTCCAGAAAATAATATTTTTGAGCATGTCAATATTTTGCCTAGTTAAAACAACTACAAGCTAATACGAAATTTCACATGTACATGAGGTTTGTAATGTAGGAATACAAATTTTCTAAAATTTATAACTAACTCAAGGAGATAGGGGGCCAAAACATTCTTTTCAAATATAAAAGACATATTGACACACTATATATTTAAAAATTCTTAATATAAAATGTTATAGATAAAAAATAGCTTGAAAAAATAAATTAAAAAATTTGAAATTCACCTTCCGGGGAAAACTGAGCGACCACCCCCCCCCACTTTTTTTTTTAGATATATTTTTCTTGAACAAAATAAAAAGCAGCAGTTATCTATCAGCAGTTGCTATCCATTTTTATCATGACATATCAAATAACTTCAAGAATTACTTTGTACATAACTTTTTTTGCTTTTAAAAACTTTAATAAGAATCAGAATTACATAGTTTTAGGAATGACAATCAAAAGGATAATGATAATGAACATGCATTTCTCTCTGCATGGCCCCCACATCTGATTACGGGCTCTGGCCCCAAGGATCAGATATGTGGGGCCCCCTCCTTTTTCATTCTACAGTCGTGTGCTACATTATTATTGAATGTTTATATCTTATTCATACTCTTTTTTGAATGCAATTTAACCTGAAAATAGAGGGTATAAATGAAGACCTGAGTGGATGAAAATGTTAACCGACATTTTATACATAAAATACAGATTTTCGGGCAGAAGATCTGCACTAAAATGCGAACAAGTTCACACAGCACACGCAATGATAATAACTACCACCACCAATTTTATTAAACATTTATGATAAATTGTTTATCGTAAATATATATTTTAAGTTTTCAGCTATAATTAGCAGTAGAATCTCTTGTAAAATTTCAATGGATGAAAAAAGAATACTTTTTTCTACTTTGTATTAAAATAAAATAATTAAACAATTAAATTGCAGAAAGGTGGTTTCTGGGCTCCCCTCAGGGCCATGACTCTCTGCAAAAGAAATCACTTGAAAACAGCAACAACAATTCTTTCAAATAGTGATCAACACCAACAGAAAAGTTTTCAAAAGCACAACCACGTTGAGATGGCTTTTTTGTGATATAGCTAATGAAATCCAAATACAAAGTAAAGTAACTAATCTCTTTAGAAAACAATTTAAGAAATTAAAGTAACAAATTACTCTTTATTTCAACATCTAACTTTTGTCTTTGTTTTACTTTTCCACAAATATTTCTTTACAGTTCTTACAGTGATATTATGTCAGTAAAATTAAAAAACTTTCTAAAATAACACACATTTTTAAAAAAGATATTTATCAAAGACTGTTTCAGGGGCTACTAAAGAAAGGCTCAGTTATCTTTAGCTGAAAAATGTTCTGCCATCCATGCAGATAGAAAGGTAAGGGTTAAAAAAAGGTCAGTTCTAACTTTTATGCCTGTATGGACGGAGAACTTTTCAGCAAATAAAGAAGGTTTGACCTTGTATTACCCAAAATGATTATATTGCTTATTCAGGGTTTCTACAGATCTTTCAAAGATTCTTCTATCTTTCAAAGCTTTTGCTTCCCTGACTTTTCCCCAACTTTCCCGGAGATCTATCATGCTCTTCCCTGACTTTTTATCCAGTGTGCTTTCTTGAATTTTGCATTTCTATTTTTAATATTATATCCTTTAATTAATAACTTTTTATATATTTTGACCCTTTTTTACAAATAATAATAAAATCAATATTACACAAAAATATTATTAGACATAACTGGATTCTAACAAAAACCATGTTTGATAATAACTTAGGATAAAATTAAGAATATTTCAGCTGAACAAGATATGTTAATAAAGGGCACATTTTAAAATTATTTATAAGGTTAAATAAGAAAATGAAAATAAAACAATTTTTACAATTAGGTTCAAACCAGAAGTATGTTCTTGATTTTTCCGCAAAATTCAAATATTCTGGCATTTCCCTGACCTTTCTTCAATTTCTTCAAATTTCCCTGATTTTTTTACCAAATCCCTGACTTTCCAGGTCTGGAGAAACCATGTTATTATTTTTTATTGTGTGTTATTTATAAAGTTTTAAATAAATTTTATCTTTTAATTATCTTTCAAACAATAATTTTTTGGTGACACTATTTTAGGTTTACATTGTTAATGAATTGGTCATTTCAAAATCCACATAAGTCAATTTATCCAAACACATAGGGAAATACATTTTTCTAATACAGTAGACTCCCCCTTAACCAACCTCTGTTTAACCACATCACCACTTTATCAGGCAATAAATAATTTCAATATTGCCCATGGACTAGGGTGTGGTAGAAAGTTTAAAAGAGACAGTATTAAAAAAAGCTTTTGACTGCTCTCGCTGAGGGTAGTAACTCTGCTTAAGCATCATAGATTTATTGACATGTATTGATATAAAAGATTAGAAATATGAGTCACTGTCAGATATTTCCAAATCTACCCTTATAAAATCTGGGCAGAAACTTAGGTCACCACATTAAAATACCACAGATCATCAAAGTAGAAGAAAGACTTTTCTATAAACACCTTGCATCCACATTCAAAGTATTAGTGGGTGACAAAATGTTGATGTTGAAGATGCAGAGAAATGGCTGAACTACCAGAAGAAATTTTATCAGACGAGAAAATCATCAGAGCTGTCACTGATGTGGTTTGTGATAATGATGACTTTGTCAATGATTTATTCTATGTGGAACAATAAGCACTGGTTTGCTCCATAGATGAGATGTTTTATTTAAAAAAAATATATATATTCAGTAAGTCATTGAATTTCCAGTCTTCAGTAGAATAAAATTATTAATTTAAAAAAAAACTTTCCTCCGAATAGATGTGAAACTTTTGTGATATATGAACACATTTATTATAATGCATTTCCCTCAATTAATTTTTCTTTCTCTGCTTTAACCAGAATTTTACTTAGCCAGCTTACCCCAGTCAAATTTACACTGGTTACGACAGAGTCTACTGTATTTTTTATATAATTGTTGACAAAAAAGTATTACTACACAGTCTGAAGCCTAATTACTGTATAGAACCTAAACATGCCCTAGAAAATTAGCATATTTGAGTGTTGTACAGCTTTTATTTTGTGATTTTTAAAAAGTTATGAATTGAGTGATTTTTGAAATGACAGATTGAAGTAAGTTATTGGTTTAAAAAGGAAAGTATGACATACCTCATGGGGTTTCAATTTTGGAATATTGTCTTGATATGAATTTGGAAGATGGCGATTATAAGCTGATACCCGTCGATTTGTTTGAGCCATTGGCTTAAGACCACTTTGAAAATAAGGATAACGAGCAGCCTGAAAAATAATGCTATTTTTAGTAAAAAAGAAAGCAATAGTAAGGTTAAACAACATTTGATTACAATTGTTTCAATAAACAAACAGTAACATTAAGATTTTTTTTTTACCCCAGTTACTCTTGCTCCCAAAAACACAAACAAGTCCACAATTAATTCTTTAATTTTCTTTCTTGTGGATGAGAATAAAATAGAAGGGAAAAAAGGGGCAAATGGAAATTAATTTTCAGATGGTTCGATGGATGAAAAAACTTAACTTTTTTAAAGACTTTTAGGTAGTCACTTCAAAAACCTTTTTTTATTGTGTTTTCTAGAGACCTCAAACAGCAAACCAAAATTGGTACAGCATTGAAAACACTACAATTTGACAGCTTACATGTTACGAATTTATGAGTATTTGAATTGAATCAAAAGTCAACAAAGAATGTACTTGAAATTATATTTAAACTACAACACTACGTAATTTCCAAAACTTCAAACAATCAAACAGAACTTCTAGGACGTCTTATAGAAAATTCAATTTTTTTTTTTTTTAATATTAAATATATATACGCAATAAGTTTAAAGATAGTGTTATTTAAAGTTATGAAAGCTAACTTGAATTATGAGTCAGTAAATTAGAATGCAGAAAACGATAAAAAACACTGAAAAAGAAACTGGTGTTAAAAGATGAGATAAATAAAACTTTGTATAACAACACACACAAAAAGGTACTAATCCAACTGGATAATAGTATCAGCTGAAAAAAATTTTAGCCTTCTTCAACAGCCAGCAAGCAGTATTGCAGAATAGTGGGGACTCAATAAATTTATTGGTTTTATATTACAATATTTGGTGGAGAATCCCACTATTCTGCGATACTGCATGTTGACTGTTGAAGAAGGCTGAATTTTTTTTTCGGCCGAAATGATTGTCTAGTTGGATAAATATCTTTTTATGTGTGTTATTATACAAAGTATTATTTATCTTACAGCAAATGATATGAGGTGATCGGCTGGGAAGACATTATCAGAGCTATAGTAATGTTTGATTGCTTTATAATGAGCTTAAACAGAGGGGGGGGGAAAGCAAATTATCTTTATTTTAAATAAAATTATTTTAACAATTTAAATATCATTAAGGGACAATCCTTTTACTTTAAAGTTAATAGAAACTTCTTTAAATAAAGTGAAACATTTTTTTAATAATTATAACTGGTATTTGATAAATGACAAACTGATATAAATAAAATGCCCCACCAGTGGCTGAGAGATTCTACTCTCGAAATTGGAAGGTGGCAGTTGCCAGGTTCAAACCCCGGCCGTGCCTGTTGACCTAACCATTTAGAGTTTTCCCTGGTTTTCTCTAAAACCTCACGTGTTAGGATCCCTTAGAGAGTTATATGGAGGGCATTCCCCTATAGGCTTAGGACCCTAGTGCAGCCAATTGGCCTCAATCCACAAACAAACAACTGATAAAACATTTAATAACAAATGGTGTTTCGTATTTGCATTCATATATCTGATTGATACACATGTCAAAACTGGCATTTAACATGGGGGGGGGATGTTTCCTATTGTAGAAAATAATTTTTTTAAATAGGTTATATCTGAATTTTCTTGGATTTTAGGAGGGCAATTCAATTGCTCTCTCGTGCCTTTAGTAAGTTACGCCTATGTCTATGATTAGTATGTCTGGTTTCTCATATGATCCGTATCTTAGCACGAGTCCAAATACCTGCAGTTTTGGACTCATAGTGCCTACATCACTCGACTCTTGAATTCGTAATGTGTCTGCATCACTTGAGTTTCGTATGATCTAGGACGAACCGAACCTATGACTTGCGAGTTAGGCACTGATCCACAACTAAAAATGATCTCATTTACTAAGCAAAAACAAAAGTTCCCCGATTTTTGGATATTTTTAACGAAATTCCCTGATATTTCCAGATGGATAAAGTACCCTGATTTTTCCATGATTGTCTGATTTCCAAGATCTATTGAATATTCTTATTTTTCCTTGGAGGCTGACAGTATTGCAAAATTAAGCTATAACAAGAAATATACCATAATTTTGTAAAGCTAGTAACATTTTAAAGTTATTATAAATTAATGTTGCAGGGAATAGAGAATCACATTAAATACACAACAGAAAATACAGATTAGTACATACAAAAAAAAAAATGAACTGTAGCAGATCTATTTATTTATTTATTTTGGCTTGTGCAATCTTATTTTGAAATTAATAATTCAAAGTCATGTTATTTTAATTAAAATTATTTTAACAATTAAAATATTATTAAGGGACAATCCTTTTACTTAAAAGTTAATAGAAACTTCTTTAAATAAAGTGAAACATTTTTTGAGTAATTATAACTGGTATTTGATAAATAAAATGCCCCACCAGTGGCTGAGAGATTCTACTCTCGAAATTGGAAGGTGGCAGATGCCAGGTTCAAACCTCGGTCATGCCTGTTGACCTAACCATTCAGAGTTTTCCTTGGTTTTCTCTGAAACCTCACGTTTTCGGATCCCTTAGAGAGTCCCATGGAGGGCATTCCCCCTATAGGCCCTAGTGCAGCCAATTGGCCTCAATCCACAAACAAACAACTGATAAAACATTTAATAACAAATGAATTTGAGAAAATGCAAAAATTATCAAATTATAGTTGCACTACCCACTTAGCAGACAGTCAATAAACATAAATATTGAATGAAACATTGACAATAAAAGTGTAATTTTCAAATATTCTATGGATGATATACAGTACTTTATTTAATCTGATTAACATTATTATTGATCATTTTTGTACGAAGGTTGTTTCAAAAATCTTCAAGGATGTAAAGTCGAGTCCTTTGTTCTTTAGACGATATTCATGTGAGAGATTAGATATGAGCAATCTTTTGCGACATTACCAAAGTTTAAAAAATATTACACAAATGATGGCTTTATCTCAAGAAACTTGTATGATAGGGTACTCATATCTCATAATTCAACTGCATTGGTGTTTATAGTACAATGTAATAGTATACTTTTACAGTTCAAGTTTTCATAATTGCTCAGTGCATTCTCCGAAAATTATGTTTTGTGATCAAATTGTTTAAAACAATTTAAAAGAAAAAAAACCCACTGTAAAATGGGAATTTTAGGCATAAAATTTAGAAAAAAAATTAAAACATTGACTAACTACATAATTTAAAAAATAATTACCAAAACTGCAGTAGGCCTTTTATCAGGATTCCACCGCAGCAGATCTTTTAAGAACGCACCGCCTTCGGGGCTGGCATTTTTTACTATTTCATGCATAGGAGTTTCAATGAACTGTGGAAATTTGAAATTCATAGCTGCAGCAAGCCTATATCCTTCTGGCCAATCTCTCTACAAAATAGTAAAAACAAGTTGATATTTTATTTTTAAAAAATTAAATTCATTGAGATTTTATAGATAAAACACAGCACTTTTTTTTTCCCATTACATTATAGTAAATTCAATGTATAAACATCGTGTCTACCATACTTAAGATTTGTGATATCTTAACCTTTGATGTTTTGATGACCTTTTGTGAACCTTTCTTGACCTGCATGTGATCAATAATTTAGATTTCTTGTGTAAAATAATGCAAACAGATGTCAGAAAGAAAAATTAATTAGACAATTTTCGGCAAATTTTATGACTTAACACCTTCATTACATGATCTTTTCTTGACTTCGGCGACTTTTTCTTTTCTCATTTCCTGACACTTCGGATAAATTCGGCAACTTACTTGACCTGGTAGACAGACTAAAGAATAAGCTACTTAACAAAATCTATGGGAAAGTAAGTATAAAACACAAAACAAAGAAATCTCAAAAATTTCTTTTGTGTTCCGATTTTTTTCTTTTCCTCCTGCAAAAATATTTTGCTTTTAAAGCAAGATCCTTTGCATCTTTTGAAATGCAGTTGGTTCTTTATTCAACATCCTGACACAAAATGACAAATTTCACATCCCAAATTTAAAAAAAATCTAATTAATTTTTTAAAATCATATTACACTTTAAAAAAAGTAAAGTAGGTATTTTCAAATAATAGTCAAATTCTCTAAAGCTATTTCAGTTGTAAAAGGGTTGATACAGCCCATAAACAAAGATTATAAAAAAGATTTTAAAGATACATGATGTCCTAACATTTCTTTTCAGATATATGAATTCGGGAAAATAACAATTACAAATTCAATATATTAAACTTGACTTTAAATATTCTTTTATGTAACTGCAAACAAAAATAAAATAGAGGTTTAGGAAAGAAAATGTTAATTCAATGTAAGAAATGTTGTGGTTTAAAAAGTTATCAAAAGATGGTGTTGAACGTTCATAATATAAATCAAATTTCTGACCCCCTCCCCCCCCCATAAAAGGGGGGGGGGATTTTTTTTTCGAATCCCTGTGCAAATAGCATTTTTTTTTTAATCATAATCTGTTATTTTTATGGAATTTTTGATACTGTTGACAATATTTCTCAGTAAGTACTCACAGTAGGGATGTAAGGAAATTCTATAATCTGCACAACCCTTGGTTCCAACCTCTGCAAATTAGAGGGAGTGTATTATAAATTTATGTCCAAAATTAAGGTTATAAACAAAATCGGTAATAAATAAAAAAAATACTTGGTGTAGTGTAACAAAACTCAAACAAAAAAATATATATTATTATGAGAGAAAGCATATAACAACAATGATGAAAGTGGCATTGCATGTGGAATAAGAGAATTGTTAGTTAATGTACAGTTTATAATCAAAAATGGTCTAATCAAGATTTTTTATATATTATGAAACGTCTGCATAATATTGTGTGCACTGTGCTATACAAGCCGTCAATGTTAAAGAGGGTCTATACTATTCAAAGGGTCTCATCTTGAATAGAAAGTTTTTGACATAACCTGTATATCAACATACAATTCACCTTCGTTTATTGTTGTGTTCTACATTCTTTTACTCCCATAATATGTATACTTTTGTGTCTAATTTGCTACAATAAACCAAATATTTCTCCAGTTACTACAGATTTTGTGTTTGCAAAACCTTAGTTTGGGTACCAGCGTACTATGCTGCAAAACAAATCTACAGTAAGAGTCATAAAAATCTACTAACTTGATCGGGCGTCCCCAATATGGAGCATATACGGAAGATTTGATCGATTTCAGTTCTCCCAGGAAAGAGAGGCACTAGAGTATACAGTTCTGCCATAATGCAACCCACGGCCCACATGTCAATGGGGGAGTTGTAATTGGTTGCCCTTAGTAACACCTCAGGAGCTCTGTACCTAATAACAGAAAAAGGACACATGAATAAGGGCGTAAGCAGAAATCATAATGCAAGTAACCAGATGTGTATCTTCAGAAAGTTAATGCATTTTCATTTTCACAACAGTAAATTTTGAGAAAATTATAGCTGTATATATCCTTTTTAACAAATTTCCTTCGTGATGATGAATGATTTTTATTTTTAAAGAAACCAATACTGAGCAGGTTTTATTTTTTAAATCATTTGTTATTTTGTGTAACTTTCAAAACTACACAAAATTATCAGGGCGATTGGGAAGTAATGTTACTTCTTCATATGTCAATTTCCTGGCAAAAACTACTGAAACTAATAATATGAAATTTTGCATGAATGTAATTTTTTTTCCCCGATAGGTGCTAGATTACACATTTTATAAAATTCGTAACCTATGGAAGGTAGGAGCCCAAAATGTTCTTTCCACATATCTCATAAAAGATATCTATAAAATTCTTGCTGTAAAAACAACATTCATGGATACCTAAAAGTCAATTTCAGGACATTTTAAAATTCATTCTCCAAGGATTTTTTGTGTTAAATAAAAGGAGAGTATAGCCGTCATTCTTGGAAGAAAAATATTACTTGGAAAATTCTTGCTTTAATATGTAACAAATATAAATACCATGTTCAACAACAGCTTGCTTGTAATTAACTTCTTAAAAATGAAATTGTTTGAATTTAAGTTAAAGAAAAAAAGAATTCTTTAGGTCTCTCTTTTACTAGCCCCCTAAAATATCAATTTCAAGGTTTTTCTTTCTTTCTTGTGATCTATGATGTCATTCTAAGTATGTAGAGTCCAGGAAAGTGTGCATAAGTTGTTATTATAACTTAAGACCTGAAGAGGATAGGAAAACATGATTTTATAGAAGAAAATGTTACATTAATAAAGAACAGATTTTTTTTCAAATCATTTTTTTAAAACTTAACTAAGTTTTGTTTTCTCCCTCTAAGCAGTATTACATTAATAATGATCCAAACCCCAAAAATATGTCTCAGACATCCAGAATAAGGTGAAGTCCTAGTAAGGAACATCCCCTATATCCTCTATGTTACAATCTTCTGGACCAGATAATTTACAAACTGTTTTGTATAAAGTCTTGAAATTTGGTGAATAGGTACAAAAAGAATCATTTAATAAAATGACATAAATTAAAAACATGAAGATAGTGCTTGATTCATTTTATTTTTCATTTGAAATATTTATGTCAATGACTCGTTCTCCAGGTATTGACTCACTTCACAAGTATTGACGGAAGGGTTTCAAATGAAAAATAAAATATATCAGAAGCTATATAATATTTTTAATTTATCTCATTTTATTAAATAATCATTTTCGTACCTATTCACCAAATTTCAAGGTTTTATACAAAGCAATTTCTAAATGAACTGGTCCAGATGATTGTAACATAGCGAGTATAGGGGGCTATGATTGACTAGGACTTCACCGTAATCCTCCATTTTACAAATTAGAAAAGAAAAATTAACAAATATAACATCCATATTTTCACTGAACATCAGCAATTTAAAAGAACTAAGAATTCTTATATTTCGTCGGGGTAATAAAACAACTACTTTTGGCATTATTTCTAGAATTAGACCGAAAATGATTTGCTTGTCATAAATGAAAAAGTTACAACAGTACACTATTTTGATAATTGGTTGTTGTCAGCACACAGCTGAATTTTGCATAATGATTAAATTTTAAATTTTGGCAAGAGCAGATATTTTTAGTTTTAGCCAATCTGCTATCAGATTTGAGCAAATGGTTGTAAAATGTTGAGATATATGTTAATGGAATTTGTTGTAAGTGGTCATTTCTAAGTGAAGGTCTATTTGAAAACATAACTAATACATATGACTAAAGTAATTTTTTTAATGATTTTGCTGAAAATAATAAAACAATGAAGATTATTTATGATTTTATTAGAATGCTTAACATATTCTCTGAATAATTTAAGTATTTTAATATAAACCACACTATTTTATATGGTTTCAGGACATTAGTTCTTAATGGGTAATTTGCAAACCTAAGGGGGTTCAAAAGGTGTATAAGGAGGTTCACAAAAATAATATACTAGTATACAACTACCCAAGAGGTTTGGCATGTTTTTCCAGATTTTAGAAGGGGTTCATAGTAAGAAAAAGTTGAAAACCACTGTTTTAGGGTATTGATATATTTCTGAATATATGATTATTCGCAACATTTTAAGGAAATAAACTTAATTTTGTTGAAATAAGTAAAGCAAAGTAAATTTTGTAAACTGCAATATAACCGAATAAGTTGTACTTAAGCATGTGAATTAGGTTTAAATTAAATAGAAAGAAAAATAAAAACTCCGGGCATAACTAATTTTACCAGAATATGTTTTGGTTGTGTATTACTTTGATATAATTAATAATAATTAAACATAAATCAATAGTACAAATTAAAACTTTTACATAATTTTTACCATACTGTGTAGTTATGTATATGAAAATGTTACCTTACAGCATTAAAAAATATTCTTTTGTGTTATTTTTACATGAAATTAACTGTAGAAAATTCAACTGAATGGATATTTATTAAAAATTACAAATCTTCTGCTAAAGTTGAAATTCAAATTGAAATCTGAAATAATCATACATCTGAAATAATATCAGGTTGTAACGAAAGTTCTCCGCCAAATCTGCTTGAGTCAGCTCATGTGGCACCCAGCGATTGAACTTGTACATGAAGTTTATGTGATGCATGGCATGGCTAATGGGCATGGCATTAAGGCATTAATGTCTAACTCTTTAGCTAGCTGTCAAGTGGTGAAATACTGATCTTCCATAAGATCTCGCACGTGTCCCTCATCAACATCAGTAGGCTGGTCAGAACGCTCTGCTCCTTGAATGTCACAGGCTTTGTTTTTTAACTTTCAGTACCAAACCTTCCCAGTGCCATATGATACAACATTAGAATCTAAATTACACACATAATTCTTTGACATTCTGTAGCACTTTTTGCAACAGAACTGGAAGTAAATGATGGCTCTAATCCAGTAACGTGATAGTTCCATTTCAGACACCTTGTTCTTAATGATAACAATATTTTTTAACAACACAGTGTTCTAAAGTAAGTATCTTTCTTTCAAATGACAAATATTGTTTGACAAAATAGGAGCAAACACACCAACGTGAACTGTTTGCAGGCGATATTTGTGGTGACGGGGAAACTTTCGTTACAACCTAATACATCAATTTAAAATTTATTGAGAAAGGACACTAATACATAACTCACTAAAGCTTACAAAACACTCAATCTCACACACTCTCATTGCATAAAAATCAGAACTTAACCACGGAGATTCTTACAAATGCAGAGTAGAAATAACACTTACCACCTTGTTGACACATAATCTGTATAAGGTGGTCTTGATCGAATTTCTCGAGCAAGGCCAAAATCCGCTATTTTTATCAGATCTGGTCCCATGCATAATAAATTCTCTGGTTTAATATCACGGTGGAAAAATCCATGTTTGTGCATAAAAGCTAAACCTTGTAATATTTGAAAGAGGATGTTTTTTATCACATTTTCAGGAAAAGGGTTATCTCTGTTGAAAGAGAAAATGTTTAAAGGTTAGAAGATAGCAATTATTTATTACCATATACAATAATACTTATGTTTTGATAAACATAAAAAATAATAATTAGCATTGCTAAAATACTAATACGTGTAAATCTGAAAAACTTGTCACAATTAAAGCAGTAAAGTAGACCACTGTTTTGTGAATTCACTTGGATCTCAGGCTGTGCTCAGATTTATATAAAATTAATTAGGCTCGGACAAACAGGCTTTGAGCTATTGCCTTTAAAAGTGAGCTCAAACTCACCTAGTGAATGAGTGAACATTAGTATATTTCATTAAAAATAAAAGTGGATATGCTTGCGTTTTTCCTTTTCTTTTTTGTGTGTGTGTGTGTGTGTGTGTGCATCACTAAATATATGCATGTGATAGTTTTTTGAAAAGAATAAATAAATAATAATAATTAATACAACCATTTATGTTAACCTACATTATATGAACTTAAATTTGAAAAGCCAGCGAAATATAAAATTGTTTGATTGCTATAATTTAAAATTTTATTTATGTATATTTATTTAAAAATTTCACATACTAGATATATTTTATATCACAAGTTATAAAATTTTTAACAGTTGAGCCATTATTAAAGAAACTACTAATTTTGGTGCTTTACTTAAAACTGTTTCAGTTACATCATAGACAGTCTTGAAAGCTATTGCATAAAATTTCACAAGCTCCATACAGATAAATGACAATTTACTAATATGTCTTACGTAAACTCCATACAGTAATACTGTAAACTTATGCAATAGGTGGGGCTGAGCAATAACACATAAAAAGGTACAATTTTGCATATAAATATGTACACACAGTTTATTTTTTATTCGCATGATTAACGAAAACACTAATTTAGAAAAAGAATGTTTAATAAAATCTCAGATAATACACATGTATGACAAATTATATTACTAAAATCGTAAATCTAAATTATTTTGGTAGTAAAAAAAAAAAAAAAAAAAAAAAAAGACTGGAAATTGCATAACTTCAGGTTTGCATAAATTGGGGTAGTGCAAGTCGAGGTATTACTGTATTAACAATAATTTTATGCCAAAAGCATTATACTTTAAAAAGTAAATTTTTGTTTGTTTAACATAGGAAGAATATACATTGAAGAAATGATGAACATGTATTTGATTTTACTTTTGACAATAATTAAAATGTATATTACCTGCTCTTTATTAACTGATACAGATTTTCTTTCATATATTCAAACACAAAATAAAGAGTATTATCTTCTCGGATAACTTCTTTTAACTTCACAAGATTGGCATGACTTAATTTTTGCAAAGACTAGAATAAAATGTAAATATATCAGATGGCAATATTTTATAGCAAAAACTTTAAGAAAAATAATAATATATCTTTAATTTTTTTCCCCAATTTTTCATTTCCTAAATTCCCACTGCAAGACAAATAGTTTTTAAATATAACTGATATCGTAAAGCATAAGGAACTAATAGAAATGTTTGGGAAGAGTAAATGATACTATTCCATTAATGGGATACCTTTTAATGTGACCAGGATATTAGTACAAAATGTAATATACAGCCAAAAGCTTATGTTTAATTAAGTTTTGCATGCAACTTGTGTTGAAATATTTCTATTACAGGCATGTTTGCACCCTTTATTTTTGTGTGTAAAGTGTTAGTTGAGCTCTGATAAAATAAGCGTTAATAATCTTATATCAACTATATGTTTTTAAAATAATAAATAACCAATAAAATCAAGGATAGCAATGACATTTCATATTTTGCTCATTTATTAGGTGCCAGAAAGTAATAATGTATTTTGACAATTAATTCAAACAAATAAGTTTTTAATGGACACTTACTGACAATGCCAGTGAGTGCCCTTAGCCCATGCACACTAAATCCATGGTTTCAAGCAAGTCTATTAGCAATTTCTGTGGATTTCCAATATCATTCCTTTAATTTGTGCTAAGAATCTAAATTGCAGAAGTAAAAATGGAGCAAGTAGCTCTGAACAATACATTCAAAAAAGAGAGATGCCTTCTTAAACAAAACAAGCAATTAATCTCTAGTACCAGGGACTCATTTACAGCAGGGCATTAATGCATTGGGGCCCCCAAAACTCTTCAGGCAGTACCCATAAAACTATCTTATACTATGTAAATTTTAATGTACGTCTATTTCTTGTACGTCTACCTGAAAATCAAAAAGTTAAACTGTAAAATTCAATCTATGAAAATTATTAAAAAACTGTAAATGAATTTTTTAAAAAATTCCTTAATTATAAAAACAGTTGTTAAATGTATAAATAATACCTGATAATGGTAGTTAATAACAATTCAGAGCAACTTTAAATAAAATTCTTGTTAATCCTCTTTCACAAACTTAGGTTTTGGAAAAAGGAAAAGAAGAAAAAAAGTTTTATTTTCTGAAACTGATCAACCTCATTTATTACTCTAGTATTTTCAAGGGAGACAAGAATTTAATTCATTTGAAATATTTTATACATTTAACCTGAAAAATTCTTGAGTAATGTGACTGTGGTATTCGAAATTTTAATGTAAATCATAATGTAAATTAAATATTTATGCATGGGTGAATAAGATACATAAATTGTTTTCACTTTAAATAACATTCTAAAGTAAATTTTTGTGAGAGCGGTACAAGTATCTGTGCAATGGGCCTTTAACTGTGCAAGTCATACCTAATACGTGTAATTTTACATTAGAGAAAAGACATCGGCACACACTTAAACTACTTTTGATAAATGCAGAAATAGTTTCTCAATATTATAAACCTTACAGAAAACAAAAGGTTATGCAAATACAGAAGTAAGTAATGTATTACCTTAACTTCTCTTAAATTCATACATTCTTCCCACGAATGATACTTCTTTTTCATCCTGATTATTAAAAAGATTAAAAACAGGATGCAATTAATATTCATAAAAGCTGTAAAAAATTGATGCTTTAAGAGAAAGTTCATAAAGCATGTCAATAGAAACACTAACCTTTTATCTACTAACAATAAAGTAAAATTGCTCTTTAAAAAAAATCTGATTATTTCACTCTTATTGTCAAAGAGTCCATTTAATCATCTGCACATTGCAATTTGACCTTTCATAACACTAAAAATGCTTTTAACTTGTATTTTGGCATTTTTTTAATGACATCACTGCATAAGTTAGGAAACACAAAAGTGTCATTAAAATTCTAAAACATGGCTTCAAGAATAGTTCTCTTAAATTTATAATGTATTTTGCAATCCTTCAAAGAGCATATTGCAAAAAACATTATAAATTTAACTGTACTAATTCACTGCTCATAAAATGATCACTATCTTGGGATTATAATCAGAATTGATATATTTTATATCAACTATATATTCATATAAGCAAAAGATTTGAGTTGATATTTTTAGTCTCTTGTGAAATTTTCTCATATTTATATTTTCTTTAATCACATAAGAAATTCATTAATCAAAGACATACTAGACTTTCTCAGTTTTGTTTGCAATCACAGAGATACAATATTCAGATTTAAGTTGGTTTTAGAGTTGCTATGCAGACTATTGAACTTTCTTGATGCATGTTTTGGTAACAGAAAATATGGAGATGATTGCTCTACAAATAATTTGGAGAGCTTTTCTTTTTCTTTTATGATGAGCATCTGGTAGAAAATTGAAAAAATGCTTCATATTGTCCAAGTAAATAATAGTACTTAAGTTTATGTATATTAATATGATTTTTTGAATTACTAAATTAAAGTTCAGGAAGTTTTCTTTACCTATGTTCTATTCTAAATTATTAATTAAAAACCTGATGTGGACACTACATAACTTTCTTGTACGTCTATCAAATTATGCAGTTTTGATAAGACTTCATTTAAACTTTTTTTCATTTGAAAGTGTGATATGATACTCCAATAACATTAAGGTTTGCCAATTTCACAACCAATAGAAGAGATATTACCAAGCTATATTTAGTATTGGAAACTCGTTTCTGCCACTGAATTTGGCAATACTTTTCCAAAAGTCACCAAGTTTGGAGACTAAACACAACTTTGGACATAGCCCAAAAGAAGACTGCAAATAGACTTTAACCTATTGAAAGTGAGTGACCTTGTAAAAGAGCTACAAGGGACACTGTGATCAAAAAGGGAGGTACATGACTAGATGCTACACAACAGACCTAAATACAAAATTTTAACTTTCAACGGCTAATCATTTTTGAGCTACGCAAGATATGTGTGCATACATGCACACGTGCAGGCATCAAGCCAAAAGTAGTCAAATTCACAGTTAGTTGTATGTACATAGACCAGTGTTTCTCAACCTTTTTTGGTTGGTGCACTGAAATTGTTTGTGGCACACCTGAATATAGAAAATGTAAAAGTTTTGATACAAAAATAATAATAATAATAATAATAATAATATTTATTTACAAAAAAAAAAAAAAATATTTACTAAGTAAAAAAATCAGTGAGAGGGCAGAGCCTTTTTGCATGCATCTTGCTGCAAACAGCTCTTTCAAAAACAAGCAAACCAGATTTCTATGATATAAAACAGAAGTTTTGAGCTTCATAGTGTGTAAGTTCAGTGAAACTGAACAAGGCAACACTTGATAAATAGAAAATGTCATATCAGTGATATGACACTATGCAGTTTTAATAATTTTTAGAAAACCCAAGCAGCACATTAGACAATCACTTGTGGCACACAGGTTGAGAAACTCTGATATAGACAGGTGTCACACAGTAACTTCTCAAAATGCATTCAGGTACAGTCAAAATTTGATTACCATAGTTTTTCATAATTACAATCCTTCCTTCACTTCATACTAAGAAATAAAAATCTTCATTCAATGAACAATTTAATAAATTATTCTATAAATTATTTATAGACACCCTGTATATAAGCAAAGTACAAAAATCTACCTGAAAAAAAGAAAGCAATTTAACAAAAAGCAAATAAACTGCGGTACAAGCATGCTAATTTTTACCTTTTAACAGCTACCTTTTCTCCTAACTCTGTGTTAAGAGCTAAGAAAACCGTGCCATAAGTACCATGGCCCAGAATTTCCAACATCTTGTATCGTTTAGCAGCAGCCATAGTTCTTGTGTACGACAGTACTCTTAGATTTTAAGGCAGCAACAGAAATCTGAGTGCATAGATAGCTGGGCATTGATGAGAATATAAGCCACTAAAAAACATTCACCACCTGGGGAGTGGGTGCAAGGGGTGAAAAAAAAAATAAATAAAAAGCACTAAGTTTTAAAAAAATTGTCATAAAATTAAAAAGGTGCAGAAAATAATAATTTTTTTACAAACAACTACAAAAAACAAAGCATAAGTGAAATGTGCATGATAATTAATAATAACCAATAAAATGGTATTCTGGTGGTGTATCCGGGCCTGAATGTCTTCAATGAATGTTTATCATTTCCACATTCACTTATAATTGCAAAATTGGGTACAATATCAATACAAAAATGTTCATGTGAATTTTTTTATAATTTCTTTAAAAATTACATATTGTAAGTACAGGAAAAGTTCACAGTAATATTTAGACAAAACTGATAAACATTTTTCAGAATAACACACTTTAATAACAATAAATAAATAAATTTTTACCTGAACTCAAAACAGCAATGCATTTTCCCCCAAACCATTATACTTAATTTCAAAGGGAAAAAAATCAAACAATAATCACATGGAAAAAATATTCATTAAACAAGAAATAACACATTTTATGCAAATGTGGATTGAAATAATATTCCAGGATAAGCTTTAGGATTTTTAGTGAAAATTTCCAGCTCCCCCCCTATACACACATACTTCCTTAATTTCATTTCTCTGACCACCCCAATGTGGTGAACTTTTAAAACAAATTTATGCTCTTCAGGTTTTCTCTCACTACTCACAATATTTCAATCTTCCAGTACTGTACAATAACATTTTGTCATCTTACAGCAGAGCTACAATAAAATGTATGCTTACTGAGCAGGGCACATAACAAATTTCACTCTAAGCAAAGGGTAAGTCCACATGCTGCTCGACTCCAAAACAAACTACCAATTTCTACATGCTCAATTTCCTGCCATGTGAAAAACTAACCTTATCTAACTTCCCTCTCAAAAATACCAAGATATAGGACACACACTGAGTCATAGGGAAAACATGAAAGCTCCTATGAGCTTGACAGATAAAAATGCAGGAAAAGAGTTCTAATAATTAAGGATGAATAAGAATACTTTCACAAGTCGTTCTTCCTAGATTCCTTTAGTACAAGACTAACAAATCATAGACTGTCAAATAAATGAATATTAATTCATTCATGTGAATGGAATTTATTCATTCTGCTTGGAAACAGTTGTTGTAAGGTTCTACTTACTTGCTTCCTCTGTCCCTCCCCCCCCTCCTTTTTTTAATTTATTATTTTGTTGTTATTGTGCATTTTTCTATAATCACTCAATGTTTATAAAAAATAAATACTAAATAAAAATAAAAAATGTTGTGTTTAGTTTGTATTAAAAAGTGGTTTTTTATATTTTATTCTATATTATTTTTATTTATCCTCTTCTCCCTGCACCTTTATCTTATTCTTCCTGGTTTCTTGCTTTTTCCTCCTAACAGGCAACTTTATCTTTTCTTTTGTTTTCTGTTAATTTTTTTCTGTTCCCAGTCCTAGCCTGTGAATGGGCTTCTCTACTGGTGCTAATGGAAATCGAAATTTTTTTCAATAGAAACACATGTATGTTTTGATAAGCACTTTTTATGTGTGTTATTTTTACAAAGTTTTATTTATTTAATCCTTTTAACTCTAGTTTCTTTTGAAAGGTTTTTTTAGTTGTTCTTGTTGTTAAATTGTAGAATGGTTGCATTAGCATTCCTAAGGAAGCAATTCTAAAAGAACATTCACTGTGCCAATACATTTGAAAATATGAATTGTCGCTCAAATAGAAGTATTCCACATGCATTTTAAAAGAATATGTCATGCAAAGAATTCAGTTCGCCTGCAGTAATTTGTCACTTTTAACCATATGAAAGCAAACTTATTTTGGTACTGTTTTTAATCTAATGAGTTACCTTTTTATGCACAACGTATTAAAGCAAATTCTTTAAAATTTTGCTTAGAATTTCCTAAAAACATGATACATAATTATTTTTGTTTTAAGGTATAAGTAGAGCTTTTCAGAAATTGTTATAGTTAAAAATTAAAATTCACATCTTCCTTAACAACTTTCTGAGGCTTGTAGGAGCTCTATAATATATTCAAAAAACTTTTTAAAAAATCGTTTTTCTCAACAATTTTGTGGAGAAATTTATCAGTACATGGCCATAATGAACATGTGAAAATAGTGCAATGTTCATTATTTTACTTTCCAAAACTACTGTTTTAAAATCCACACCTGCTATGAAGAATTTATTTCTTTGTTTAACCCATAATAAATTATAAATACGAGCTTACAACTTCTACTAAAATACAAAGGTCACTAATGACAACTTCTTGAAAGAAATGACAAAAAACAAAAAAAAAGAATCTGGCTTTTATTACACAGTTCCATGATGTGTTTAAGCATATAACAGGCCACCGAAATTTAATCACCAAACAAATAAAACATATTTATTACCAATATTGTGATGTTGAAATCACAAGAGAATGGTAGCTTCCCTATAGTTGTTTGCACATTTAGGAGAGTCTATTCTCCCCTTGTTGTTAGTTAACTGCTGCTGGCATCACACTGGACAATTTTCAACTTTCCGCCAATGAGTGGTTAACCCAGTTGTAACAAAAAGTCTCCAAATATTGGTTAAAGGAACCACTGCATATACCCAGCAATTAAACAGTCTTTATCGCAACAATTTCTGATTACTTCGTGATGCTTGGTTGAAAGCCCTAGCCCAGGTATGGGCAGCCTTTGAAAAATTACAGGACAAACTTCAAGGTGTTAGTAAAGTTGAGGGCTATATAATTGGGATTTTAAATGGTTTATATGGGTTTTTTATACAGGGTTTTGATCTATGCAGACATGGTACAGACTCACAGAAAAAAAGGCTGAACTTTTCATGCTGATCCCCCCCCCCCCCGCACCTAGGGGGGGAAATTATCAGGTAATTGGTCACATCAATTTTATAATATAATTCAAATTAAACATTAATTCAAATTCAGTCACTACTAAATATTTCACTGTGTTCCACATGCAACAACAACATACTGGCAAGGCTAACGAAAAAAAAAAAAATGTGTTTCACTAAACGTTACAGTGTTGCCAGAGTATTTCCGAAAAATTTCAATTTTCTTTCCCTCCCCTGAGAGCCAAAATTTCCCTTTTTGACAATTAATCAACAAACAATTAAAACATTTCATTAATTAAGTTAATTGATTTATTTGATTAATTAAAAATTATTTCAAACATTATTAATTCATTGAACATAGCATAAATGAGTTGAAAGGACAGCGGTCAAAGGAGTTTCTCAGTATTCTCTCAAAGGAGTTTCTCAGTATTCGAGCAATGAATCTGGTTGGGTGTTTCTGTCTCTCCTCTCTACCAGGTGCTGAAGTGCATCAAGTCAGCACGGACATCAGACTGCATTTGGTTAAAGCAATAGAAAAGAAAAAGAATAAAGGCGCCTTCTGTTTCATGCGTGCATGTAAAAACCCAAATGATAAAAAAAATAAATAGGAGTAAACTGTCGTTCATCGATGATATATTGCCCGGTTCGAAGCTTCTGTTTTCAGTTAGAAAAGACCCCCTCCCATAAACATGTCCGAAAATTTTAATGCATATTTTCATTGATCCCAGCAATGATAAAATTTAATGCTGAAAAAGCGGAAAAGTAGCATGTCTCTAGATTCTGCAGGCCAGACCAAAAGCCATGGCGGGTCGCATCCAGCCTGCTGACTGGAGGTTGCCCATATGTTCTGTGGCCAGTATAGCAGAGTGTTTCATGAACAACTGGAATTAACCACTGCAGGGGAGAGTCACACTCAACAAATATAGCTGGTTGGAAAGCCAATTACGGGCTTCTTACTAATCAGTTGTTCAGCTTTTTCACCGATTCAATGAGAATAGACCCCCATGGAGTCCTAAAGCATAGTTACGACCATGGAGTAACCCTAATGCCACCCAGTTGCTATAACCCAAAAGTATCATTTGCAGTCATAAGCCTAGTTTTTATGCATCTTTCAGCCAAACGCATGACATCCTTCAAACTCAGTAGTTCTAATCAATTCAGGATAATACTGGAAGAATTGTGAAAAGCTGTCAAAAATGACAAAGAAAAATAAATTACCTCTTAATAGCAACCTTTTCACCAGTATCTAATCTCTGTCCTAGCATCACACTTCCATAGGTACCGTCCCCAAGTTGACTTAGTGTCACATACCGATTCATACCAGACAGGGCTGGTGGAGATATCAACTGGAGATGACCAGGTTTGACAGTTGCTAACATCAGGATATCTCATTAATCTGAAACACAAATGTGCGCCAACAGTTATCGTTACACAAAATCAATTGAGATCGTTGCAAAATAATACACAAAAATAAAAATGACTACAATACAATCTTTTTGCACAGTACAAGAACTGTATTGCAATATCTAATAAACAACAACAAATAGGTTTGACTAAAGAGAATCAAAATTGTGCATGCAGTACACTCTTGATAATCAGGCAGTTTTGGAAAACACATGTCATATTGTCAAGTGTCGAATGGCTCCTTTGGGGACCCTCAGCTACAGATTGAAAAGATGGCCCTTTACTAGTGAGAATTATTTAGAGAGACTAGAATATTAGAATATGTAATATTTAAAAATTAGGTTTACATGCTTGAAAACCACATTTAACTATTTTAAAGCTGTCAGGGCTTTGGTGGGGACTTCCGACGAGGGGGCTGTAGGAGATATCAACCTCCACGACGCCACTGTGTAAACGTGTAAACTTACTGCAAAACAGTGGTGGCTCGTTGGTTATTTAAAAGGGGGTTCACAAAACAAATTTCAAAAAATAAATATGCAGATACAACGCACCTTACAAATTAAAATAGATTTGCGTTTCCAGCAGTTAAAGGAAAACAATGCACGCAAACAAGTCATTTTTGGTCTATACATTTTGTCACCAAGATTAAGTTTTAGCAAAGGTGCTGTCTTGATTCATTTTTTTTCAAAGGATAATAGTGAAAAATGCCATTGCTTTAGCTCCGAAACACGTCTTTTACTCCCATCTAAATTATTGAACCTAGTTTGTAAAAAAATAATGTAGTGAAAAATGATAGAAATAAAGAAAATATTAAGAAAATGAAATAAAAATTAATCAACTAACCGAACGTAACAAACCAAGTGAAAATCCATAAGCAATACTGCAAAATTGGCCAAAAAAGCACAATGAAAATGTGCAAACAGAATGATTTCATCAGTGCCATACTTCTCTGCAGCTGTCTCGGCTTCTGATCCCAGAGAGCGGTTCAGAGTGAAATTATTCCGTTCACACATGCGATTGATTAGACTGTGCTGTAGTAACCTACACTACAGTGCATTAGCTATAATAAGCTTATTTAATAATAGTGGGGGGGAGAGAGTAAAACTCACCTGTCAAATTCACATAAATCTAGAAGCGTGCTTAATATTTTTTTTTTATTTAATTTGTTAATGTGTTTATTCTTTAATTTTTAATTTGGGGGTTCACCTGCTATGTACTCAAATGGAGGAGTGCAACTGCTGCGAAATACATAATCAAATTACTTTGATGTATTACTCTGACATATATCAAAGCACTCTAATTATAAAGTAGGTAGTACAGTAAAACCTCGATACAATGATACTTAAGGCAACAAACAAAATTATCGTTCTAGAGGAATGTATTGTTACATCAAAGCGAGATTCAGGAACGTACCCAGAAAAAATTTTGGGGAGGGTCCAAAAATTTCAGAGGGGGTCCAAACGGTGAAAAAGGGAGAATTTTCCACAAAAAGACTTCATCATTATTATTTTGCTAACAAAAATTGAAATTTCGGGAGGGGTCCGGACACCCTGGACTACCCCCCTGGGTACGTCCTTGGCGAGATTATATTGTATGAAAATTTTGCAGGACCACAAAATTTTATTGTTAAAGAGGGACTTATCATTGTATCGAACATCATTATAGTGTGGTTTTACTGTACATCCTTCTTGTCGGGACTCCTCATGCCCCCCTTGATCCAGGGGCCCTCAGCAATTGCCGACTATCCAACCTGGCCAGTCAGAGCCAGTATATTGTCTTCTGATCCACAAACCACCACGGATGTAAACAAGGATGCCTGCTGCTGTGCTTCCCTCCCTCTTTTGAATTATTACCCAGTTTACATAAAAAAACACTCAAAATACTGGTGTTAAATGATAAAATAAATAAATGTGAAAAAAAAAAACACATAAAAAGTAACTTATAATACGTTTACCCAGTTTACCAAATGTATTTTGTAGTATATTTATCTAGTGTGCTACAATGTTGAATAAACGAAAGCACATGATTTTACAGTGGCACAGCTACAAGGGGGCAAGCAGGGACATCTGTCCCAGGCACAGCACCTAAGGGGTGCTAAATTGTATACAAAACCTTCTCTGTGATTTTTTGGCAAATAGGAGAAGGCACAAAATTTTCAGTTGTCCCCAGGCGCTGAAAACCCTAGTTATGCCTCTGAACTTTTAAGGTTATGTAAAAAAAAAAAAAAAAGAAAGAAAAGGTCTTGATAATCTAACAATTGTCTAATCCAATAAATGTTGGATTATCAAGATTTTACAATAGTTTAATTGAGATACAAGAAAATCATGTAACATGCACATCATACATATGTTAATATTAAACAACGTAAACGTGTCAAGGTTAGCAATCATGTGTCATTTTTTCATGAATGTCGGTACATTGGGTCTCCCAATTTGCACCAATGATTGCATGTTTTAAGAGCTATGCTTCCACAAAGTTGCTAAAACTTTTTGAGGCATAATCCTTTCTAATAAAAATTATCATATTTTAGTAAAGAAATATTTTATACCACAAGAATAGAAAACGTTATACAACACTGCTTGGCAAAAAAATTCCAGCAATTTAGCAACAATGATTTATTCTAAAATCAGGTTACTCTAATTTTTGTAACAAAAATCAGCACTTGGTAAACACACGGCACACATCAAGGAAGGATATTTCCAATTATTATGTAAATTATAATGCATTTTAATAAGGATAGACCCCAAACAACACCCATTATTCAAGCGCTATGAAGTTTAGATTACACCAATGAAAGTGAAAACGCGTCAAACGAAAAGTAAACAATATCTTATAGTCACTATAAACAAACTCAGAAAAAATTGATTAGTTACCACAATACTTCAACTAGTGCTTTTTAATAATTTATCATCACTTTTCCTGCGGTTTTAGAAGCAGGAAATTAACATGACCTAGGCCTAGTAAAGAGCATGAATAAATCATTGATATAATATACTCACAACACAAAACACTGCAACGAATTTCATTTATCAATTGGCATCTTCATTTTTTTTCACCTCCAGCCGAGTTTAGTTGTTTAAGAAACAATGTAAAAGGTCTATTTTTGATATTAAATACATGGAAATTGTATTAACAGTTCATCAGCAAGTTGCGAAAGTCGCATCACAGGCCAAACCAGTATCATTCCGCTCATCTATTTGGTGGCGGTGTCATAGAAAACCATAGCAACCGCGAGTGTTTGGTTTACAGAATTCTACCTGCTTGACCACTTCTCCATAAAGCCTGACTGCGAATCACAGCTGTAGCTTGGCCAGCGAAAAAAAGAAAAATAATAATAATAACTGCTAAAAATAAAGTGTTATGCCGTAAGAAAGAAAGAAATGATTTCGCGTTGATTGTTTTCTAGCTTGCATTTTTAAAGACAGACGCTCATTTTAATCCGGGTAAACCAGTAAACTTAAAACTGGTTTACTTCTTCCCGTTTCTGTGTGCTCTGAAAGTTTCGCTCGAGTAGAAGAAATTGGAGGTTTTTGTTTTTCCCTTACTTAAATTTAAAGTCAGGGCAGAGGCGGTCCTAGGGTACGTGGCGCTGCACTGCAAACGTAAAAATAAAGGTGCCTCGTTTTATGCTCTTGCTCTAGATCAAGTTTTTCTCAGTTTTGAATTCGAAAAAGCACCCCGATGCGATGCTTACCGTGTTGGGCCGCCCCTGTGTCCCTGTTTAAAGTGAGATAGAATGATTTAATGAATGAGTAAGTTTTTATATCACGATATTAAAAAGCCATCAATTTTCGCAAACACTACTTAAAGTACTGTGACTGGGAAATTACGTCACAAGCGAAATATTTTTTAGGCATCAGTCGAACTAGCTTAGAACGATCGCGAAGAAACCGCGATATTTGCTCGTTATAATCGAGTGCTTTGCTTATAAAAAACGGGCTCATGAACAAAATCATAAAAATTCACACATTTACTATGTTACATTTTTCTGCGCACTCAAAAGCCATTGAGTATGCAGTGAGTGGTTAAGGTTTAAATCAGGGGCGGAGGACGCGGGCCGCCTCTTTACCATGCACTGAGAGGATGACAACTGTGATTGCTGGGAGCTGGTAGTAGAGGTTTTTTTTTTTTTAATCTTCCTGTTTTTATTTGTAAAAACTTGTTTTCAAAATAATTAAAATTTTGCCCTCTTTATTAAACAATTGAATAAAAATTTGCTTTCTTGATCAATTTAATTGTATATTTTGTTGGACATGGGCAGTAGCGCAGCCAGAATTTTTTTTTAGGGGGGGTCCAGAACTCGGGAGATCAGACTCGGACTCGGGAGATCAGACCCCCCCTCCCCTTAAATGATCATGTTGCTGTTCACAGGGCCCCCGTAAATGACACCCATATAAGTTTTTCTAGGGGAAGGGGGGGGGGGATGGTCGTCTCAGACAGGCACTCAGCAGTCATCCCTTCCCTGGAAGAAATGTTTCACGAATTTTACCTTTACAGAAAACATTTGAAATTTTACCTTCAGGCCCCCAGAAAGCGCAGAATCAGTGGGAATACCTATATTCTCCCCCCCCCCCCCAGTGGCGGACTTTGCTCTTGAGAGGCCCGAGGCGCAACTCAATTTTGAGGCCTCCCTCCTCCAAAAAAAAAAAAAAAAAAAAAAAAAAAAAAAAAAAAAATCACTAACTCTAACTCCTTTACATTATTACTAATTATTTTAAAATGCTTTAATTCGTTTTATATGTGGTTTATGTCTACAAACCAGGGCCTGACTTTCACCATAACACTTTTGTGCCCAGGGCACTTTTCAGATTTTGTGTCCTTTAGCTGGCTCAATTTTTGTGCCCCTGTATATCGTGTTAAACTCAATTTTTTGGCTTATTTCTCCATGTGTGCCCAGGGCACGAGCACCAAGTGTCCGTCCGATAGTCAGGGCTTGCTACAAAAGGAGTATTAAAATTTTAAAATAATTTTTATGTTTATAGATTTGTTGATCTTAAAAAACATTTTTTATCTCAATAATTTTTGTACTACGTTTCACTTTTCATGATTAACACTAAATAAACACCAGCATACGTCTAAGTATAACCCAGCAACTGCAGTTTTATATTGATTATTTTTCACTGTTAATTAATTACGTCAAATTACTTTTTGTGGACCACTGGCAAATGTCTTGTTTCAGTCATGAAAATTTTAACTACATAACAGGTACTTTTGAAGGTCAGAACAAGGGAAACTTGATCAGAAACATGACTTTGACATCACAAAGTTCAGAAGAATTCTTTACTTGGATAAAATGAACCAAAAATTTAACATTCCTTCAAGAACATATATTTATAAATATTTAAATATATTCATAAATTTCCCGTTTGGAACTGCAAAACTAAGCAGTTTAAAAGTAAACTTTCTGTTTAGTCTAATTTTTGTCTTTATTCAAAAACTGTCAATAAGTTTAGGACTATTAATAATGAGTAATTAGGTATGAATAATATACACACATTATTCTATATTTTAAATAGAATTAAAAAAACTACAAGAGAAATTAAAAAAAAAACAATACTTTAAGTAGTTAAAGTACAAAAAATATTATTGACTTAAAAATAAATTCCACTTTATAATGGGTAAATGGGTATGCTCTAAGCTTCGGTCCTAGGCTTATTATTAATGTTTAGCATTTTCATCTGCGACTATAAAATACATGCCGTATTTATAATATAGTTATCATAAATATTTTCTAGTTGAAAACAAAAAATTAAATTAATCATCATTTGTTTTTTAAGTTTTTAATTAACTGTGTATGACATTCCAGTTCAAAATTTGTCTATCGATTTTAACCCACTATCATCCGATCGAGCTGAAACTTTGCACGCATGTGAAATTTCGGTGACTCTAAGTATTGCTTTCTTTAATTTTTCAATAATTTTTTTTAACTATCAAATATCTTCCCCCAATCCCCCCCCCAAAAAAAAAGTGTTATCGCACATGTATGAGCTCATATCTTTTTAATTATTGGTCAGCAATTTTTTAGCATTGCATACTCGGAAAGTTTCGATTCCAAAAAAAGATAAAATCGGTTATCCCTAGCTTAAATTTCTAATTTTTAGTGATTTTTCGAAAGAAGATAAATTATTGTTTCCAATTTCTTTTACATCGTGACAACCAACAACAATTATATATTCTAGGTATATTTGAAAATTTCACTGAATACAGAGTGTCCTTTCCTAAATCATTTAAATGAAGAACGGCTGAAAAATATAAAATATTTAATTTTTGACAAATTTTTCAATCTCAAGCTGTAGAATAAAGCGGTTCAATCTTTTCTCTTTGAAAATGAGAAATATTCTTATCAGACTGTACACTTTTTGATTTGGGGGTGGGGGGGCGGCAATCTATAAAGCAAGTGCATTTGAATGTCCTACTGCAATACCAGCTACTGAGCCGCAATCTGATTCAGTGCGGCCCAACCAGTGGCTGAGCGCATAGCACTCTAAACTGGGAGACGGAAGGTGCCTGGTTCAAAACCAGGTCGCGTCCGCCAACCTAACCGTTAGGAATTTTCCGTGGTTTCTTCCAAAACTTAGCGTAAATAGGGGTTAGAATCCCTTAGAAAGACCCCCCAAGGGGAGCACCCACACCCATCGGCATAGATCCCACTTGTAGATAATTGGCCGTAATCCCCCAACCCAACCCAACTAATTGATTCCGGATAGGAAAAAGGCATAGGGACTCTCTGCACCTGTATTTTTTTGGATAAAATATAGTGAGCAAATTAAAACAATGCAAAAAAATCTAGGAATTTTTCTTGGGAATAATGGACAGTTGAGGGCCTTAAAATTCCAAGGAATGTTGCATGAAAATACCAGGAACTTTATTGAACAGCCCAGGAAAGATCCACTGAATTGCATATTGTTCAGTAAAGTTCTTGGTATTTTCGTGCAACTTTCCTTGGAATTTAGGGCACCTCAGCTGCCTATTATTTTCAAGGAACACTACTGGAATTTTTTTTAATTATTTGTTTTTTTTTTACAATTCTAGTTATTTTTAAGTGAACTGCCTGTTTTTTAAGGTCGTTTTCAAAGGGAAATGTATACTTTCTGTATAGTATTTGTAAGTCTAACTTATCCTAATTTCCAAGGAACGTTTCTGGATATTTTTACAGTGAAATACGGAATTAAAGCATCAATTACTTATAAACTAAAAGTATTCGTATTATAGTTTAGATTATGGTCCAATGCTGTGAAGAGGAAAGGGAGTCCCCAAAGAAAAGATTGTTCAAAAACGCTTTCTACTCTAGAAGCAATCCTGAAACTATGAACAATGTCTCTTGAACAGATATTTACATATATTGTTTTTTTCTTTCTGAAAACCGAATTTGGAGGCCCCTTAGAAATATGAGGCCCGAGGCGCGCGCCTCATGCGCCTATTGGGAAATCCGCCACTGTCTCCCCTTTCGGCAAGCCAGCGTATAGCCAGGGGGATATAGGGATTCATATCCCCCCCCCCCCCGACACTTTGGCAGAAATTTAACGTTAGCTGTTAGACTTTTGTCTTGCAGAAATTTCAATTGTTCGGTATAATGCAAATCAATCAAATAACGTTTGCCATTATAAAAATGTATTATTGTAATAAAATTGCTAGTTATAAAGCTTTTATACATTCTTATAAGAAAAACGAAAGAACTAACGGAAAACTGTAAGCCTCTAATCGTTAACGACCGCTTTTCGAGATGGTGGAGTTCTTTGTTTCTTAACACTAAATAAAATACATTCAGGTGTTCTAATTCTAGTCCTATGTTCATATTTATTCTATTCATTAAAAAGTATCTCTCCTCTTTTAAAAACCTTTTTAATAAAACATAGCTCTAATAAATACACACAAACTCCGCATATCGTGTACTCTTATACAAAATATATCCAAAGAAAAATACTGAAAAGAAAAATTAATAAATCCCGTTCAAATTTTAACTAAATAGAAATTGTAAAATATTATTTATATACAATTATCATACAAACATGAAACATGCCAATTGAAGAAATTCATTATTGAAGAAATCAATTCACAAAATTATACATCAGCTCAAATACATAGATTGTAGGTCTATTCAGGGACGTAAAAAGTAGGGGAGCTGGGGGAGCTGTGGCTGAAATATTTCCCTGAAATATTTTAAACGGGCTCAGTACACCCGTGAGAAATTCTCCCATGTTTATGGTACATTGTTTACCTCAAACCTGATTTCAAAAATATAGTCTACTTTTTCTAGGAAATTCACACAATATACCGCAAAGAGTCAAAAGCCAAGAGCCAAAAGAGCAGCTCTCCATATGTATTCGATACTTGGCTAAATATTTGTTTTTCGCATAGTTGGTAAAAAATAAGAAAAATTACCCAGCCTGGACACTCCGACTTGCCTAACTATACAGTCATATTTTGAAAGATTTATTACACCGAACATTTAAATTCATGTACTAAATAAAGCTCTTTTTTTGCGGGAGGGGGGGAGAGATAAAGGAGATAAAGGTGATTTAAAACGGGGACTGTTTAAGAGAACTCTTCCCCAGTGGTCTTTAAAAAGGAAGATAATAAACAAGTAGTCTTATGTTTTTCAAGTAGTTTATTCTAGCTATCGCACTTTAAAATAGAATTAATAAAAGAATAACTGTAAATTTAAAAATTACTCTCCATGACAACAATTAAAGACATTATTTAAATAATGGTATCTCTTGTAAAAGTAATATTTTATCACATTATTCACGCAATTTTAATTTTCCTATTAAAATTCTTTAAAACTTTAATGTTTAAAAATTTTTTACTCAGAAAAAACTGAAATTAATTTTTAAAAAAAATTTTACTTTTTAATATATCTGCTGCAAGTACAAAACATGCGTTCACTATTTCAAGTTTTGTAAAAAAATAAATGCAATAGTTGATTCTTTAATTGACAGGAAAAAAAAATTCAATAGGCTAATTATGAACTTATTGATTCATCATGTATGATTTATTTAAAAAACAATGAAAGAAAAGGAAATTAAAAAAATGTGTGAATCTCGTCTTGTGAGTCGATTGTGTAAAGTCTCAAAATCCTTATTTGTTATATTACCTCGATCCTTCATTACCTAAGAAATTAATAAAATAAATAAACAGCTCTTCATATATTTTAGCATAATATGTGTTTAAAAAGTTATAATATTTGACACAAACTGGAATTCAAAAAAAGGTAATTTAATGTATTTGTTATCATTGACTACATTGTAGTTGCCAGTAATAATAAGCTTATGATATAGTTTTAAATAATCTTTATAAGTTGGATCATTACATCTTGTATACATGCAAGTACGATTGTCTATGTTTAGAAAATTCTTGGCTAATTATAAATAAAAACCACTTCAACCATCTGCTAGATTATACTTGAAAGATCTTTTTATATTAAGATTTTTACTGATAATAAATTATGAACCACGTCTGTGTGATTCCACCTCCTCTGTTGTGTAAAGTTATTTTGAAATTTAATCAAGTAAAGTTTACCTCTTTGTTAATTTAGAGCCCATATCAAGAGGATGAGCTTGAGATTCAGCACCCTCAAAGGTTTCTTTCGGTGCAACAGATTTTTCACCGGGTCCGGGCCCGTCCATACTATCAGCAGTCTTTGATGCTGCACGATCACCATCATCGGCTTTAATTTTTCTTCTCGAAGAAAGATAAAAACGTTTCACTTTGGGTTTTCTTTCTTTTTAAACTGGACGAATTCATGATCGTAAGAAACAAAGAACAAGAACCCAAAACTTAAACTTCTGCTTACAAATTAAAGGCATCCAACTTAAGTGAATTCACTGAACCATTCGAAATTCAGTTATACCACATCTAAGCTCCCAGCAGACCCTCTTTTTTATTGTTTGTTGTGTGTGTGTGCGGTGTATATTCACTATTTGAATACTGTGGCTTGTTTATCTCAAGAAAAGAAGAGTGGTGTGCTTGAAGACTACAATATAGGCAATATATTTTCCGCTTTCCTTCATGACAATTTTGTTATCAGCTAATTGTAGCATGAATAGATTCTTTCTGAGGATATTCCGTTTCTATGAGCTACAAGGGTGCGAATTACTCCCCTTTACATTGTCCGATTCGTCCATCCTAGCCCCACAAATTCCCTATCAGAGACACGACTGGAGATTTATTGCCTAAGGAGTCTCTATGACGGTGCTTGCTGGAAGTCTTTGATGATTTTATCTTGCGTCCTCCTTTTCAAGCCAACTATGGATACAAAGTTTAAAAAGATTTTTTTTTAAAGAAAAGACACTTTTTAGAGAATAAATTTGGAAAAAAAAGAAGCAAAAGAGAAAAAATGGGCCCGTTTTACAGAAAAAAATGGGCCCCTTAAATTGGTGGCCCATGGGCCCCACTCGCCCTGTAGATAAACGGACCCTGCTCATAGCGGCCCCTTAGCTCATAGGGGGGGTCCGGACCCCCTGGACCCCCCCCGTCGCTGCGCCACTGGACATGGGGTCACAATGTTAGAAACACTGACCTGCATACCACCAGACCTTGCTCCCCCTTTGGTTGAAATTCTTCCTATTCGTCTCTTTCATTGACTTCGGAATATTAAAGGAATTTTTCCAGCTTACTCGTTAAAAGCGAGTTATCTATCGGGGTTGACGGTTATACTCCCACAGATTTAGCATTGTAGTAACGACATATTTCCGATTTCCTCGTTAAATCAGGGCTCGTTATAAGCGAGTTCACGATTGTATTTTTGATTTTGCACTGAATGGGTTGAGGGGGGAAATGTCTCAGATGTAATTATTTCTCTCCAATAGTCTTTCCAAGAAATAGTATTTTAATTCACTCATCTAGAAAAATTAGGTTTTCTATTACAAGAGTAAGAGCAAGGGAAGAAGATTTTGGTAGGCAATGCCATATTACCGGCAGGGCAAACGGGGCAACTGCCCAGGGACCACAGATTTTAGGAGAACAAAAATCTTACATTTTACATTTTTATAATTTTACAATGAAATTACAAAGGAGAAAAATATTTCAAAAGTTATTATTTCAAAAGAATTTTTAGTTATAAAACATGAAAAGTGAGAATAATTCAAACTTACATTTCTCTGTGTGTGTGTGTGTGTGTCTGAATTATAATAATTTAAACTTCTTTCCAATTATTCGAAATGCTCTATAGTCGATATAGCATACCAACATGTAAGAAAATAACCGACCACATTTTCTAAACAGTATCTTTAATAAAATAAATAAAAACTTCGTGAAAAAAACACACATGAAAGGTTACTTCAACGCCTTGAAGTAAGCTTTTATGTGTGTTTTTTTCACAAAGTTTTTATTTATTTTACCTTTTAACACCAGTTTTTTGAGTGTTTATTTTCATAGTATCTTTAATATTAAAAAAATAGCAAAAATTTGAATTATTTGTGTGAATTAGCTGTTATTTTAAAAAAATTACTATTCACAAAAAGTGGCTGTATTCCGTTCATGTTGGGAACTGTGTTTCGATGTAATGTTTCACTATCTGTTCATTGGCATGCTGTAACTATATTCATTTATTTCAGATTACTTCAAACAAAATTTGTGCCTGGAAGGGGGAAGATATATTTAAAATTTTTCAGAATAAAGCAATTTTTTTTTAAGGGATGAGTTATTGCGTGGGGCCCAATTTTTTTCTTCTGCCCAGAGCCCACAGCTGTCTTGATTGGGCTCTGATGGTGAGTACAATGGAGTCTTGACTTACGCAAGGGATGTGTTCCAAGACCCAGTAGCGCACCCAGGATTTTGGTTTAGATTGGGGGAGGGGTGTAAAGCTACAAATACTTTAATGAAAAACAATATTTTGAATTCGGTTATAGTGGCTTCGATTATTCAGTTATAACATATTCCCTTATAACATATTCTGTACCAATTGCCCGCAGAACACAAAACCACTATATCAACGTACCTTCAATTATAAAGTCATAAACAATTATCTGATATTTTCATTGACATTGTAAACAGAAAATTACTGTAAACACTATTGTAAAAAATTACTGTAGTGCATGTGTCACACTAGCTGCAAATATTTAAAAACCAACGTCCTTTTTAAAAATATTTTAAGACAATTTTTTAAACAAAAAATATTTTAATTCATTTGTAACAATTTTCTTCTAGAAGCTTTTCAGATCTAAATCTTCAGCTTTAGGGAGGCTTTAGTCCATAGTCCCCCCCCCTCCCTGACTATGCGCAAGACCCCTCGCGTAAGTGAACATTTCGCGTTGTAAAATAGGGTATATAAGCGACTTTTTGAAACAGGCACACAGTTACTTTTGACACTTATAAACAAACTTCAAACCATTCTCTAACTAGACAGAGTGTCCCGAAGGGTTAAGGCCTTAAAAATTCTTTATCTATTGGAGATAAGTGGGCAGT
The DNA here is from genome assembly GCA_038373885.1 of Cheiracanthium punctorium. Classification (NCBI taxonomy): domain Eukaryota; kingdom Metazoa; phylum Arthropoda; class Arachnida; order Araneae; family Cheiracanthiidae; genus Cheiracanthium; species Cheiracanthium punctorium. Next base: position 208,444 of record JAWZYV010008562.1, read on the forward strand.
GTAAATTGAAAATTTTTTTCAAAATAAGGTCGGGAATAAGACTTTGTTAAGGAAAAATTCCTCTCGTTCATTTACAAAATGTGACACTTTTTGAAGTGAAACTTCTTTAGGCGCGTTGAGAGTGAAATTTCAAGGTCGCGTCACGGCAATAGAGTCATGCTGAGGCTGGGACGATTTGGGATTTTAACAGACGGAGAGAGCTACCGGATAGATCGCCAGAGAGAAAGACACAAAAATAGCAAGCATGCTATACTCTATTGCTGCAGAGAGTTTTCTTTCTCCTCTTTGTGCTGCATTCGTTCTTATTTAATTTTTGAATAATTTTATATTTTACGTTATTTCCGACCGTTTTCTGTCTTTGCCCTCCGAAAAAAGAAGGCTTCCGATTGTCCGAAAGAAAAAATAACTACACGATCGGAAAGAGGAAAGAGTTTTCTTTCTAAAGAGACCTTCATTTCTGAATTAGCTGCATTTCCCGATTTTTGATAAATAAAAATCTACAACCCTTTTCTCCGGCAAATTCGGGTGAATTTCAGAACGAAGACCTATCTCAGCTTGCATCTAAAAAGCTGTGGAATATTTCGACTAAAAAAAATATACTGTCACGGACAAACTGCTCAGCTAAAAATTAATTAGTAAAACCTGTATGAAAATAATTTGAAACTTCCGAAGACAGAAGAAGGGATTTTTTGACTAGCTTCACGTGACATCAAAATGAAGAACCAGTGAGGGAATAATTCTTTCTCGGGAGAGGTGTGTGGGTGCAGGTCCGCAAAAAAATAAATAAACTCCCTTCTGTGTTTTTTTTTCTTTTTTTTTAAGTGAAACTTTTTAATACTATGCCTCAATCCTCTGACTACCTACAACATCTCACGTTTGATCTGTTTTCAAATGTTATCTTTTAGTTTTAGTCTTTAATTTTTATCTCTGACTACTTATTTGACAATCGAACAGATTTTAATTAATCTCGCCAAAGATAAAGAAGTTTCACTTCTGACACGTGGACTCTGTACACACACGCTTCTTTTAATTTGCATACGACCCCCATACAAAGAAAATTCCCAATTAGGAAAATGTGTCCCATACGCCGATGAAGTGACGTACCAAATTTCAGCCATTCATCATACAAAACCACAGAGATATCGTTAAAGAGAGTAGAGAGATGATCGGGGGCAATTCAGGATTTTGAAAGCAAAGGAGACTTACATGAGTATTATATTGATTATACACAGTGGTGGCTCGTGGGTTATTTAAAAGGAGGTTCACAAAACAAATTTCGAAAATTAAATAGGCAGATGCGACGCACCTTACAAATTAAAATATATTTGCGTTTCCAGCAGTTTAAGGAAAACAATGCACGCGAATGAAAGAAAACAAGTCATCTTGGGTCTTACATTTCGTTACCAAGATAAGTTTTAGCAAAGGTGCAGACTTGATTCATTTTATTTAAATTTTTTTTTCAAAGGATAATATTGAAAAATGCCATTGCTTTCGTTCCGAAACACGTCTTTTACTCCCATCTCAATTATTGACACTAGTTTGTAAAAAAAAAAAATGTAGTGAAAAATGATAGAAATAAAGAAAATATTAAGAAAATGAAATAAAAATTAATTAACTAACCGAACGTAACAAACCAAGATAAAATCCGAAAGCGATACCGCAAAAAAACGGCCCTTTGTGCACAGTGAAAATGTGCGAACCGAATGATTTCATCAGTGCCGCACTTCTTCTCAGCTGTCTCGACTTCTGATCCCAGAGAGCGGTTCAGAGGGAAATTTTTTCGTTCACACGTGCGATTGATTAGACTGTGCTGTAGTAACCTACAGTACAGTGCGTTAGCTATAATAAGCCTATTTAGTAACTAAGACCTTAAAATCTTTGTTTAGTAATAGTGGGGGGAGGGGGGGGAGAGTAAAATTCACGTTTTAAATTCACATAAATCTAGGAGTGTGCTTAATATTTGTTTTAAATCTAATTTGTTAATGTGTTTACTCTTTCGTTTTTCCTTTGGGGGTTCACGTGCTCATGCGCTGAAATGGAGGAACCTCCACTGATTATACATGCAGTGGCGGATTTAGCTCTTGAGAGGCCCGAGGCGCAACTCAAATTTGAGACCCCCCCCCTCCTAAAAGAAATACTTTTCACTATAGTTATATCTTTACATTGTGCGTTCTAGGCACACGCTTTTTTACAGTAATTAAGGATTTATTTAATCATTTAGATTAACCAATATTAAACTACAAATGTCTGGGGTTGTATTTAAAAGGTTGCTAATATTCCGATTGAAGTAAAAGTATTAAAACGAACTGATAATTCTTGGGTAGAAAAAAATACACTTTATATTAAATTTACTACTTATGTGAATTTTTAATACACTCAAACCTTTCTTTGTGCGGTATATGAAAATTTCAATAAAATCGGAAGATAATTGGGGAAGTTATCAATAAAAAAAATGGCAGGCTTGATCGGGCATTTAGTTTTTTTGATTTTTGACATGTATTTCATAAGATTACATAAGATAAGTATTGTATCAGCTAATTACATTACGTATATATTGAATTCTATAATCGCTTAAGTTACTTTTTTATGAGGTTCCTATTCATCGCTTAAAAAATACTTTTTAATTATGTTGCGTAAACTATTTTTTATAGCAGCTGGTAAAGTTTAGTGCGATTTTTTTAATGTGTTTTCTTTTATTCGGTCCCTATCCACCGCACAAAACAGGTTAGAGTGTAATCTAGTAATCTCTGAATAATAAAATTATATATTTATAAATTATTATATTAAATTTCACTATCATTAGCTAATAATAACGGGGGACATTTTGAACAGCAGTTGAACATTTTTGAACATTAGTTGGAATTAATCTCATTCTACAGATTCGGATTTATTTTTTGAAATTTCTGGGAATGGACTAATTGATAAAGTCCAAACAAGGACAAAGATATCTCGTTTTTTGATTCTATCTTCTCTAATTGTGAATTATGTCCGAAATATAAAAGTTGATTTATGTTTAAAACAAAATTATTTTTTAATGTTTTCACTCCTTTTACATCTAATTTATGTCTGCAAACGAGCATTAAAAATTAAAAATAATTTATATATTTATAGATTAGTACGTTAAAAAAATATTTTACCTCATGAAACTGAATAATTTTCGTACTACATTCCACTTTTCATGATTAACACTACATAAACATCATCATACCTCTAAATATAACCGCGCAAATGCAATTTCATATTGGTGTACCTTGATTTTATCGAAGCTGGTATTTACCTCTTGTTTCAATCGTGAAAATTTAGCGTACTTAACAGGGACTTTTGAGGTTCAGAACAAGGGAAACTTTATCAAAAGCATGATTTAGAACTCAAAGTTTAGAAGAATTTTTTACTTGGATAAAATGAATCAAAAATTTAATATTCCTGTAAAAACATATTTATAAATATTTAAATATATTCATGAATTTCCCGCTTGAAACCGCAAAACTGTAGGCAGTTTAATAGTGAAAGTAAACTTTCTGTTTCAGGGGCGTAGCCACGGGGGGGGGGGTTAGGGGGGTCATAACCCCCCCATGAGAAATTTTTTGCATACAAAATGCATATTCTTCACTACATTATCACACACACGCATACATATATATGAGTTGTAGTAGTCGTAACCCCCCCCCATGAAAAATTTCTGGCTACGCCCCTGAGTCTAATTATTGTGTCTATTCAAAAACTGGCAATAAGTTTAGCACTATTGTACGAATTAAATATATATATCATTCTATATTTGAAATAGAACAAAAAAAATCCTAGAAGAGAGTAAGAAAATATCATTATTTTAAGTACTTAAAATATAAAAAAATATTACTGAATTAAAAAAATAAATTCCACTTTATATTGAAAATCTATATGCCCTAACCTTTTGCCCTACGTTTCTTATTAATGTTTAGCATTTTCATCTGTGGCTATAAAAAAACATGCCGTGGTTATAATATAGTTATAAATATTTTTTAGTTAAAAACAAAAAAAAATTAATTTCGTCATCATTTACTTTTCAAGTTTTAATTAACTATGTATTTCATTCCAGCTTAAAATTTGCTTATTTTACCCCACTTCCTATTATGCGATCAAGCTGAAAATTTGCACGAATAATTCCGGTGATACTGAGTACTGCTCTTCTTAATTTTTCAATGCTTTTTTTTAAAACTATCATATATTTATTTTCCCGAAAATGGTGTTATCTCGCACATATCAGCTTGTATCTGCTTGATTATCTGTTGGCAGTTTTTTATTACTACACCCTCGGGAAGTTCTTTTGATTCTAAAATAGATAAAGTCGTTATTTCTAGCTTAAATTTTTTATTTTTAGTGATTTTTCTAAAGGTAAATTATTTCTCTCAATTTCTATACAACGTTACATCCAATCAGCTATCATTCATTCTAGGTTTTTGAGGTCCCAGTTCCAGTTGAGGCCCAGGATTTCCCAATAGGCGGCGCCTATTGTGAAATCCGCCACTGTTTACATGAGTTTACTGCGAGAATAGAAAAAGAAAAAAGATTTTCTTTTCTTTGTGTGAATCAAGCATTAACCCTTTAAGGCGTAGTGTTCCCACTCTGGGCACACCCAACTCTGACATTTTGACTGTTGCCAGTCACGGAGAATAGATTTGATTTCTATAAAAATAGTTGCGGGTGACACAGCTCCACGAGAATCTTTTACTTTTTAGCGCGTCATTTCCCGTCAAAAAAATTGTCACGATTCTTTTTAACAGCACTGACATCTGCTGAAAAATGGAAGAATGCGAGACCATCTGGATAGATTCCCAATGCTGAAAAAAGGGCAGCTGTTGCCATCGCTCGACTTAACTACCAGCAAGATGGCGGACGATCGAAACGTTCATCGCGTGCCACAGATGTAGAGACCCTTTTTTTTACGCAGACTGGCTGTACGCGCGCGTTTCGATCGTCCGCCATCTTGCTGGTAGTTAAGTCGAGCGATGGCAACGGCTGCTCTCTTTCCAGCATTAGGAAAGGGTTGCGCCTCAAAGGGTTAAACAGTCAGAAATTTCAGAAATATTAATTTCATTTCACATTTGTAAATGCGTGAATCAAACAAGGCCTACCCAAAAACACGTGAGAACAGTTCCGTTATCTGTGAAGTATCTGCTTGTTTGTTTGTTTTTCTCCGAGTTTTTTTCCTCATTCAGGGCGTCCGATGAAAAATTCATAAAAACATGTCATATCAAGGTAAATTTGTCGCTTATCCTCAGAATGAAAAGGGAATCACGGAAATTGTGAGCGCACAATAAAAACCCTTCCTACTAGCTAGAAAAGTAAACGCTCCTAGAAGAAAAGCTGAAAAATTCGAGGGGGAAAATGTATCTAATTTTTTCCCCCGAGGCTAATTAAGACAAAACTAATGTGAACATACAGCTGAAAAATTCAATGAAGGAGGAAGTTAGTTTTATAAAAAAAATTACATAAATCTGGCTAGAACAAAAAGAAAAAAAGAGAGAGGGAAGAAAAACGACATTATGTAACGTTACAGTTAGTTGTCAATTTATTCTTTTAAGTACCAGTTCTTTTTCTTCTTTTGTTTTTCAGGAGGAGATTAAGTTATAGGTTTGTTAATGTAAAACACATTATTCTCAACTTTGAAATCATTAAAACTATACAATCATAATTAGCTTAAATTAAATTAATTTAACATTTCAGATTCATGAAACAACATCAAATACTTTAATTGTCTTTTCAATATCTGTTTTCAATATTGATAAAATTTTATGCAGTAAGTTCAACATGCTCTGAACAGCCTTTTTCATCATGTAAAGTTAAAAATTAAAATTAAAAAAAAAAGAAAAAGAAAAAAAAAACTTTTTATAGCCCAAAATTGACAGCTTAGATGTACTGGACATTCTTAACCCTTTAACGCGCAGTGTTCCCGCTCTGGGAACACCAAACTCTGACGTTTTGACTGTTGCCAGTCACGAAGAATAGATTTCATTTCTGTAAAAATAGTTGCGGGTGACATAGCTCCACGAGAATCCTTTACTTTTCAGCACGTCATTTCCCGTAAAAAAAATGGCCACGATTATTTTTAACAGCACTGACATCTGCTGAAAAATGGAAGAATGCGAGAACAGTTGGATAGATTGCCCAATGCTGAAAAAAGGGCAGCCGTTGCCATCGCTCGACTTAACTACCAGCAAGATGGCGGACGATCGAAACGATCATCGCGTGCCACAGATCTAGAGACCCTTTTTTGACGACCAGCCAGCTGTTTCATGTCTTAACAATATTTGTCATTAAATTTATTATTTCATTAAATTTATTACTTAGGTTAGGGTTGCTGCACATTTTGGGTGTCATCCTAAAAGCCGATGCTGAAACAACCAATGGCTAAAATGTGTTTTAGCCCAATGCATGGTGACTTTTTTTTTAGATGTGCGATGAATGGTAAGTATTGGCGATGGGCAAGTATTGTAAATTCGATATTTTAAAACTGTGAAAAAGTCCGAAAGATCTAGCATTTTTGTGTATTCATTATTGTTATTTTGTAATCCAGCTACTACGTGACATAGGCTTGCTCCATTGGACGTCATTGAACTGTTCATTTGGATTTTTGCGCATGCGTTATTGTTATTGCACTCATGTTTACATCTAGCTCTTGCCGTTCGCAGAGAGGAAATATCGTCGATTTCGGTACAGCATACGTTAGCGTATTACAGGGGCGTAGCCAGGGGGGGGATATCGGGATATATCCCCCTCCGGAATTTTTGGATTAGTGATGAAATTCCGTCAATTTATACATATATAAGTTCATATCCCCCCCCCCCCGAAAAATTTTCCTGGCTACGCGCCTGGCGTATTATATAAGTACGATAAAACTTATCACAATCTGCATTTTGTTTTAAAGTCGGTGTAGCATTAATCATTTTATTAACCAAGAAATTTTATTCTCGTGAGTAGCATCTGCTGTATGGTATGTGCAAAAACCTTTTATAAAAATTTCTAAAAACTTAATTTCTGTTCATTGTTCTTTGAATCTCCGAACCGATTTGTATTTTGCACTCTCGGCGAATACGTTTGTCCTTCACATGCCATGTTTACTCGCGTAATAGTCGCACTTCTTTCGCCAATTTTTCATGGTGAAAGTCTAGGTCCGGAGCCCATTACGGAACATTCCCACGGACCCCCCCCACCCCCTTTTTTTTGCCGAAGCCGGACCGCCATTGACCAAACTTTACGGACAACTGGACAACTTAATGTTAACCACACAGAAAGCGAAATGAGCGACAGACCCAGCCCTTCATTATGGCATCATAGGAAACCGGGATTTTAGATACCCTCCATAGAAAACACCGATATAAATTAGCAAAATTTTGTAAAATCACGTATCACTTATATCCCCCAACCTTTTTCTTGCACTCACTCAGCCTATAAGTCAAGTCCTAAATATCTATTGTTTTCTATGATCTACCGCTGCCTAACGTCCCAATAACAGGTATAATTCATGTGTATTGGCTCACTGTTACTGACCTAATTTTCAGTAAATCCCCTTCAATGCATAGCATGACATGTAAAACGCGACGTAAGCTTTGTCCCTCGATTTTACACAAGCATAGTCACGAATTGTATCACTTTAATCTTCTCGGACACGGTGCTACTTACTCAATCGTATGCAGACGCTGACATGGCGTCGTTTTTAAAGCATGAAGTCAGAATACAGTCAAACTACAAAAATGTTTAGTCAATTTGGATAAATATTGAGGTTAAACGGTGGAAAGTAATAAAATAAAACAGTATTTTAGTAAACAATGAAAAAACTTCATGATTTCTAAAATGGTTTAAAATTCGACCCGATTCTCTATGGATAGTTGAAAAAGATCAAACTATTAATAACTATTATATAGAAAAATTTGGGAGCTCCAGGCAAATGCCCGAATTGCCCATGCATTAACAAGGACCTGAACAAACAGATCCGAGATATTGGTTCCCAACCGTTGGTTCGCGAATATAATACAGTCAAACCTGTCTATCTCGAAATTTCTAAAATTCCCTGTAATTACAATCAAAATTCAGTGTATTTTCTATGTTTATCTGGAAAAAAGTTCCTTCGAAACCTCTATATTTCGAATTTTAGTCGGTGTTAATTACAAAAATCAGTGCTTAAGAGTAACTTTCTTTAACAAAAGTTGTAGACCAATGCGTCTAAAGAGACAGAAGCGGGGTCGGTTGTATAACTCAGAACTTTTCTTAAATCAAGAGGTAAATTTTGCTATAAGAGATACACAGCTCTTTGTAGCCTTAGAAAGCTAGCAGAAACAAAGGAAGTTAGACGTCAAAAGTTATTGAAAGACTATCGGCACCATGGTTTTACTGTTAAAGGTACATATTTACATTTTAAAAAAAGCTATGTATGTGTGTAAAATAAATCTGCCGTCATACTGCTGTATTTTTCTTAAGCAAATGCGAATAAAACGATTTTAATTGACAGCATTTAAAACTCGATTTTTTTTTTCCTTTTCTATGAGATTCGAGATAGACAAGTTTGACTGTATACAAGTGCACAACGACTAAATGAGAAGCTCACAAAAATAAAAAGATTGGAAAACACTCAGAACCTGACTAAGGGCAAGGGCTTGCGGGGCAGATGCCCCAGACCTCCAACAAATGAAAGCCCCCCCCCAAAAAAAAGTTAGTAAAGGATCCTATTGTTTATGATAGAAATACATGAATCGTGTATATGTTACACATATGTGATCAATATACACAAAAACTATTTATTTTTTACGCGTATGTGAAAAGAAATTAGTTAATGTTATGGAAGGGGACTCCATGGGCGATATCTGCCCCGGGCCTCAAGCTCGCTTAGTGAAGCTCTGAAACCACTGACCCAGATTAAGTTCTTTTTCAAGTTATGCCAACACTGTGATAATTATGGCCTCTTGGTAATGGAAGCAGTTTTTTTAAAACTCGGAATCTTATAAAACCGTCGCATGCAAGCCGCGAAGCCTGTGTGAACCTTACAGATGACGGGACAGCCCTTAACTAAACACTATATGCGTGATGGGGGTGAATTCGTTTCCAGAAATAAATTAATGGACGTCACGCTGAAATTTTTGTCCTACATTTCTTCAAGACTGTCTCAAAAACTTCCTGTAAGAAAGTGGGCGTGCTTCTCACATGGAAGTTAATTCCGGGGAAGAATAATGAGCCAGTTATAAAAAGAAAAAAATATTCGGAAAACTATTGGCCCGCTCCACTCACTGATGATGATGGAAAGGTTTTCTTGTCACGGGGTAAAGAGATCAGATTCATCGTCTTCAAAAGAGAGTTTCGGGGCAAAACTAGTCCCTGCTAGCAGTGGCGGCTCGTGGGATACAGCAAGTACTGTCGGGCTGCACTTGAAATTATCAGCACATACTTTAAAATAATTTATTCTACTAATTTTCTTAAATTCAGATTAGAATTATGGAATTCCTGTGGTAAATTTTAAAAAAAATCTGAAAAAAAAAAAGAAGAAACCGTATTCACTAACTCCCGGATGGCTCATTCAGAAAAAAAAACCTTTAATCTTCCCGCAATTCAACTGCGAAAGTCTTTGGTACAGCCCTCAGAGCTGATAAAGAAATTGGCAGCACCGTTGCCATGGCAACGACTATGTAAGCAGTCTCTCCGTCATAGGGGGTATGTAGCTAAGATTCAGCTGATGAAAGGTTTCCTAAATACGGCTGCACTTGTGAATTCGACTAACTGATTGGCTCGGAGGAGAAGTGAGGGAGGGGGTAAGACACAAAGAATATTCTAACGGAGGCAATAGTTTTTTTTTTTTTTTTTTTTTTTTGACTGGGAAGGTTTAAAGTTCTTAGCTTTATCTGTTAGTGTGTCCATGCGTTATTGGAATTAATGATTTGACCGTTTTGAAACATGGAGCCCCGTTATGATCCACTTTGCGTCTTGCTTGAAATTCCGTTTAATATATGGAAAGAAGATGATAAACAACAACCATTAAAAGAAAATGGACCGACACCAAAATTGTCCATTCATAAGAAAAAAGCAGGTTCGTCTCAGCATAGTCGTAGCTTCCAGTCATCATGGTATGCTCTATTCTCGTGGCTATGTGGCAGTTTTTATTTACAAAAAAATGTTTTGTCGGCCGTGTTTAATCGTTGAGATAAAAAAGAGCGTTTGGAATGGTACTGGATTGGATGGATTAACCACCATCATACGAGAATATAAAACACATGAAAGCTCAATCGAACATTTAAAAAATTCTTTAAAATTTAAGGGTTGATAAATAAGTGGGACCTAAATTGCTGACGCATTAAAGGAAAACTTTCGACCAGTGGCGGATTATTGCAAATTTGTCGGGGGGGGGGGCGGTTAGTTTGTCGGTGGGAGCGGTTAGAAGATTGACGTATACCTCCATTTTATGGAGGTAAAGTAGGATCTTTTACATTTATTTCTTTTTCTTTGGGGGGCGGTCGCTCCCTTTAACCCGCCCTTGCTCTCGACTTTATATTGCTGAATTTATCGAGAAGGTAAGCCTGAATAGACGCTTCATGCATTTGACATGCATAAGAATCCATCAAAGCAGTATTGTTTTTTAAGTAAGCAAGAACTGGCATTTAGAGGACATGGCGAGCGAGAAAATTCTTTAAACATGGGGAATTTTAAAGAGCTTTTAAAATTATTGATATCTGAATTAAAACAACGCCTTTTTATGAGGACATCACTGATCGATTCGAAAGTTTAAAAGAAAGAAGGATTGATTTGACTTAATAAGTAGTTTGAAATAAGCAAGTTTTCTTTTTTTTTTTCTTTTCTTCTCAAGTTATCATTACAAAAGAAAATTCTAACGAAAATTCGAATCTGACACGGATTAATGCAATTTTGAGATAAGAGCGGCTGGTTATAATTTATGTCCATTTTATGGAAGTAAAATGATCTCTTACATTTTTTATGTAATTTCTTTTTTCTTTAATCCTCGGTGAGGGCTTAATTCGCCAATTCAGTAACAAAGATTTTCCATTCCTGTCCGAAGGAGGGGGGGGGGGGGAGGGGAAGGAGGCTCATATGTTTCCGGCTGCACTAACATTTTTTACCACGGGCCGCCACTGCCTGCTAGTCCCCACCCCCAAGTTTAGTTTTATAAGTTCTTATGAAGTTTATAGGAAGGAAGTTTCATTTAAAAAAAAAAAAAACATAATTTTAATGGTCTTTATCATTTTATTTTACATTCTTAGAGCCGCAAAAAGAGAAAAGTTTTTGTCATTCTCTGTCACATCAGGGCAAACGCCGTAGCCAGGGAGGGGGAGGGGGGAGGAACCATGGATTTGATCCCCCCCCCTCCACCTGCGAAATTTTAGTCAATGCATTAGTGCTTTTTTAATTTTTGATTCTGGAGTTCAGTTGAATGGGTGGGGGGGATTATCCCTACATCACACACACACCCCCCGAATCGCTGCATATCCCCTCCCGATTTTGTTTCTGGCTATGGTCTTGACCGGGTCTAGTAATGAACGCTACAGACCAAAAAAAGTTTTTCATTAGACATCATATACATAACATTTTGGATTAAAAGAACAACAAAATAATAATAATTGCAATATTAATAACAATAATAATTGCATTGCTGTAGTAAAAAGAAAATTTACAAAAAGTGAAAGTAAAAATTGTAAGTGATTTGAAATATAAAAAATTGGAATTATTATTAGTATTATTATTATTATTATTTTGTTGTTGTTGTTAAACAACATTATTTTATAAATTTTAATAAAATTATACATTGTCGTTCATTATCAGTTATGTTCTTGCTGAAAAAACTATTTTTGTGTTATAAAAATGTAAATAGCGTGTGAATGTTCCATTAAAAGCTGTGACAGAAGTTATACAAAATCCACATCCTTGTTTCCTTTCGTGAAAATCACCCTTAACCCTTTGAGAAGCCGCCATTTTAGTCATATTCTCCCAGGGATATATAAATTTTTAATAAACTTTACTTTTTGTCTTTACTGTCGAATTTTAATTAAAAAGAACGACTGTAACGATTTTTCTCTTAAAAAACAGAGTGCCTTACACCAGGATTCAAAAGTTGCACGAAAGGTAGGGCACACCTAGTTTGAATTAGAATCACGTGGGAATGCGCGATCGTAGACATCATCGTTATCCATTAATTATCACATATGGCAAAAACTTAACTTTATACTAATATTTAGTTTAGAAATCCTCTTTTATTTTAACGATGGAATAATAAGGCGATAAGTCGTGTTTATGAAACGTAGATACGAAATTTGACTTATACTTCCTCGTTTATTTAAAAGCGATTACTAATAGGTGCATGAAGACGATATTTTTGGTCCTACATTCTTTAATGATTCCGAATGATGAGGGTGTGTATTAGGGTGGATCGAAAAGAATAGGAAAAATTTTTTTTTTCGAAATCAATTTTGGCGTAGGGTGGAAAAGTTGCGTCTTTAGTATTTTAGTTTGCATATTAATTTTTATTGAAATCCTTCAATATCTTGAGGTGCCCCAACTGCCTGAAATGTAGTTTAAAATTGAAATTTTACGAAAATTAAAAAATAATAATAATATACGAAATTGTTTTAGCCGGACGGTCATAAAGCTTAGACTTGGGCATAATAGTTCATACATATATTTTTATTTAATTCCATTCATATCTTCCTGTGTCCCAAGCCCCCGAAAAATAGTTGAAAATTGACAATTTCATGAAAATGCAATAAAAATTGTAAAGTAAATATTTTTTTCAAATAAATTTGGAAGGGTACCCAGGTAATAAAGTATAAACGTTTTTGACGTCTTAAAAGCTGCTATACGAAAACTAGAGGCGTTAGGAGTATTTTTGTTGATGCTCTAATAAATAAAACTGTTTGGATTTTTTGCATATTTGATTAAGTCGATGTGCTAACATGAAATAAACTGAAAGAATATAACTAATAAAAATAAACCTCAAATTCCTAATATATAATAGATATATGATATAATTAGCGTGAGAAAAAACTATTTTAATCTAAACTCTGATTTTGAGTTAAAAAACTTCATTATGTTCCTTGATTCGAGCCTAGATCTTATAAATCCGTCCCTTCTTTCTTCTCCACAAACAAGAGATGCAGCCACTGTTACCAGTTTCACACAGCGTTCAGTTCCTTGTGTGTGGCATGGGAAGTTAGATAAATGAAGAAATTTAACTGAAGCAATATCCTTTGACAGGAATGATTTTAAGTCTTCATCGGAGATGTCTTTTAATACTGGAGGCTCTAAACACTCGTTATTGTCACTCCAAAAAATTAAATCCCTATAATTAGTTGATCGCATGTTTATTACCGGTACACGAAAATTTCTCACAGATGAAGTATTATGATTCTCTTTTCTGATAGATATAACCTTGTGGTAAGCTAATTTTCGAATGGTATCTCTATCATCATATAACATAGCTAAAAGCAAATTCTCTGCATGTGCAAAAAATCCGTTTCTTTGGATGACAGCGTCAACAGTTTTTCTTAGGTGATCTGGCATGTATCTTGAGTACATAATTAGCTTCCACAGGTGTCTAGAACCTTCAGTGCACAGTGGCTTTCCTTTTATGTGGAACCACATTGGACCATATACCTTCATAATATATGTAACTAAATGTAATAAAGTCTCGGAAGGCTCTTCTGTTGCCACATAAAGACGAAGAATTCGATTTGCGCTAGTCAACCACCTGGAATGCACTACCGGCCCTGGTCGAATAGCAGCTAAATCTTGACTGCATTCTCCTGAAGACACCGCTTTTAACACATCCAACAAATATCGTTGGTCTGTATTCAAAATATTCCGATCGACATCTGGAAACGGATTTCCCTCGATCTTACAAAATTTCGTTAAAGGAAGTGTATGACAAGTTTGCAATAACTTCCCAATTGCACCAGAAAATGCTTTGGGGCCATTACTTACGCCATCAAGCTGAACCAGAAGATGTCGTAGAGGAAGTTCGTTTAGATGCAGCATGCAAATGAACCACTGAAGTGGACGATTTAGTTCAGCTTCTAGAAGACTTATAACTCCTGCTTTTGTACCAGTATTGACGATTGTTCCATCACATCCAATTGCTATAAGGGAATCGGTTGATATACCTTTGTCGTTAAAGAAGGTTAATATTCCATTCTTAATGTTAATTGCAGATCCAGACGAAACAGTTAGATGCCCAAGGTAAATGGAGATTGGTTCTTGTATTAAAGAAATGTGTTCTTCTTTGGTAATACAGCCGTAATACTTATTACCCTTTTTAACTTGTGTTCTAGTTTTATCTTTTCGCCCATCGAAATAGAGGCCCTGCACTTCCGAAGATAAATTACCTTGTTGTAATTCTTTTCTGTGTCTTTCACGCTCTCTGCGAACTTTATTTCGATCAATAACTTTAGTAGTATCCGTTTCGCTGACTAGGCCAAGATCCTGCAGAAGAGCCGAAGAAAGAGATGCAGCTGCTCTGTCTGAGATTCCACGACGATCACATTCTCTGGAAAAAGTGGAAAGTTTTATTTTTTGAACATTTGAACAATCACCAGAAGCAGAAGAGCAAGAGGGTTGTAGATCGAAGTTGTGTTGCAAGCTGTAGGCAGAGCCTTATTATCATATGGGCAAATCGGGACTTTGCCCAGGGCCCCCGATTCAAAAAGTCCCCCAATATCAAATGTTATTCTGAAATATTCTTTTTTATATAAAAATTTTATGAAAAATAAAACAAATTTCATAGATGGGGGGGGGGGGCAATTCATCAATGCCCGGGGCCCCAGTTGGTCATAATCAGGCTCTGGCTGTAGGAGGGTCTAAATGAATTTGATTTTCTGCTGACTTCTTTTTCTTCCTCTTTATTTGTATCCTCCTCTTTCTCTTCGTTTTCCGAAGAATAACTGCTTTCAAACTCTTTAAAATCACTAATTTCTTTGAAGCTAGAAAGATAAGAATCAGTTTTCGAGTTTTCAGCTCGTTTTATTTTTCTTTCTTGTCTTTTTTGAAGCTGTTTTGTAGGTTTTTTTTTGTCAACTGGCCCTATTATCATAGTTCTAGTACTTCGCTGATCGTTCAAAAATGTTCTTTCATCTACAGGAACCTTTCTTTCTTTTGAACAGCAACATGATGCAAAATCGTCGCATTTGCAGCAAGCAATGTCAAAGAGGGTTCGCTCCCACTTGCACTTCAGATCGTCCAGTTTCTTTGCGTAGCCCTCTGATTCTTTTCTACCATTGTATGGTTTCAAAATCTTCTTGTATTCGTTGTTGAGCTTTGTTATCTTTTCAACGATTCCTTTGTTTGAAATTATTGGAATAGAAGACTTGTTCCATATAATTTCCAAAGACTCCGCGACATTTTTTTTTATATCA
Organism: Cheiracanthium punctorium; assembly: GCA_038373885.1. Classification (NCBI taxonomy): domain Eukaryota; kingdom Metazoa; phylum Arthropoda; class Arachnida; order Araneae; family Cheiracanthiidae; genus Cheiracanthium; species Cheiracanthium punctorium. Next base: position 223,821 of record JAWZYV010008562.1, read on the forward strand.
AAGGAGCAGGTGGGTCTTTGTTTTTCATAAGGCTTTTTGTCTGGTTTCTGACAAGCAAAAACTTTCGAATTATATCTGCATTTGTAGGAAGTTTTATTGGAGACATCTCGGTGGGGTTGCCAAACAAAGGGCAAATAGAAAATTTCCTTGTGGGAATTTTGCCTGAACTCATTCTGTCTCTATATCTCTAACAAAAAAGTAAAATAAAATAAAATAAATAGTTGAAATAAATGTAAGGAAGTAAAAAAAAAGAAACATAGCTAACAGAAGAACACTAGAAGTAAAATGAAAGAAAAACCATATATCACAGTATATACTGGAGAAAATTATGAAATAACTTACTTCAGATTATATAAACAAGAGCCGGCTCTGAGTGTAGAGTACTTGCCAGAATGTGGTTGATGAAATACTCAGAGTAAATTTTAATTTCAAACATTCATAATCAGTCTCAACAAAAGCTGTCTTTTAACATATGCTACATGGAATCGTCTGCGTATCAGCGAGACGTCTCATTCTTTTGGCGGGGAAAATATAGTGACGTCATATCAGAAGCACGGACGGAAGCTAATTCTTGTTTCGTGTCGAGGCTGGCTAGGGAAACAGCCTATTTTTTTGTTTTCTATTAAAATTTTTAGGTTTGGAGCACCCAAAGGAAATGCTCAGGAATATTTGTTGTGGAAAAAGAAATTTTTGGCCGTTCGAAAAGTTATGACATCCAAACCATTACATATATATGTATTTTTTTCAAAAAATTGATTTTTTGGGGTGAGTGGGGCACCTGAAGGGGATGTTTAAAAAAAATTTTTTTTTTTTGAAAAATTCTCACCTGACCATTTGGCAACTTTTGCCATATCGGCCGTCATTAAAATAAAAAAAAATTTTTTACGATCCACCCTAGTGTGTATCCTTACCTCTCACAAAAGTTATGAACACTATATCTGAGATACCCTGCATCTGCCTAAATGGTGAAGAGGCTGAATGTTACTTATTTACTTTCCATGGTGTTTTATGGAAATCCATTTCATTATAATATTTGGAACAAAGAAGGAAGACCAGGAACGTAGCCAGAAGTGAGCAATGAGGGGCCTGGTCATACCCCAAAATTTTGGATTCTTATTAATTGGGTGTCCACAAATCAAGCATTTTTGTGAGAAATTCCACCATTTTCTCATTTTGGGCACCCTCCGAAATTTTTTTCTCACTATGTCCCTGAGGAAGTGTTGATGTATATTTTTGAAACGCAATCGACAATGAAGAAGTTAGAATAAGATTCTTGCATGCTTCAAATACTGTCCACGAATTGAAAATAGAACTTGAATATCAGGCTTGTCCACACAGAATTGTCCTGGTGTAACCGCTTTGGTGGAAAATAAGAAAAGAATATTTTTTAAATATTAGAACGCTGTCGAACAGCAGAGCTCTGTTATTGTCTGTCCAGTCAGACCATTTGTACCCTACAAATTCTAATTCCTATTAAAGTGGTAAGCTTACCTAGGAAAATTACCGTTAATACTTTGTATAGAGATAAGTATTAACGGTGATAACAGGGCGTAAAAAAAGATCATGATATTAAAAAGGGAATAATCGGAATTTTTTTTATCAGATATTTTTAGAGTCAGATTTTAAAAAGTAATTAGTTCTGACTTTTAAAATAAGTTCAACTGCTTTATATAAAGAGTATAGAAAACTGGTAAATATCTAATTGTTGATAGTATAAATCTGTAAATGAGAAATACAGTGGAACCTGCCTAATGTGACCACCCTCGGGAACGACAAAACTGGTCACCTTACAAAGGTAGCACTTTAATAAACTTGTTTATGATTAAAATTCAAATTACACTTGCACAAACTCTCTACAGTTTATTTATAACAAGATCTCAAAATCAATAAATATCCATGAACAAAAAAGAGCAATGTAAGGAGTAAAATACTGAAACATTAAAAAGCACATTGCTTACAAATTGTGTGCGACTTCTTTGTACTTACGTTTCAATATGTATTTTAATACTTCTGGTCACAATGAATAATAAAAAATAATAAATAACAAAAAATATAAATTTCCATTTTGCAACTTGATATATTACTAAAGTGCAGTTTGAATGTTTGGGTTGTTTTCATGTTTGCACAAATATAGTTCATGATACAATTTTCACTAGTGTACATACATTAAGAACACATTATTTAGATGACAAACTGTGCTGTAACAGAAAAGTTCTAAAAGGGCCGGTCGCCAAATAAATCGCCAGGTTGAAAAAATGATAAGAAATATTAGGCTTTATACATGTTTGGCGAAATTTAAATGTGACTCACCACAGGGGTGATCAGAATATAGTTTTTGTAGCCTAGACAAAATTATTGTAATCCTGTGGGAAAGGAAGAAAAATATATTCTCAGACTACAGACGCAAAACGCATTACAAAGGCTAAAACCAAAGTAAATTAAGAAACAGTTAAATAGCATTATTGACAGATGGGAGATTTAAAATGGCAAGAGTATTTATTACATTTAGAATAGGTAAAGGAAAATCAGAAGTACTCATAAATGTGTGATTCATTTGAGTCTTCATGAATTCATCAAAAGTAATTGTAAATATGTGATTAACTGCATCCCACACACCTCTTACCGGAAACCATGCTGAATCAATTTTATCATCAACAGAAATCTATATAAATAAAACAGTGTCTAAACTGTCCGTTAGTTTGTCTGTCTGTCTGTCTGTCTGCGTCTTGCGTAGCTCCGAAACAGGTGATCGTAGACCTACCAAATTTTGTACGGAAATTCTCCAAGACGGGTCTCGACACACCTCGAAGCGATTTTTTCGAAATTCGAATTAGAAAATGTTTTATTTTATGTTTTGTCCGATTTTTAGCGATTTTTCTTGCGTAATACATAATAACGCCGGTAATTGCACTCGCAAGAAAACGATAGTTACATCATCGTATAGAGGAGAAAATTTTCTTTTAAAAACTGTTTGTTCGGACTGTGTAACATAATTTGCAGATTTTTGGGAATTTTTCAAATAAAATTAAATTTGACGCTGACTTTCGTAAAATATTTTTAAAACTGCTGCATCTTGAATTCTATCTGTCATAACTTTTTTATATTTCGGCAAAAGACGGAGCACACAATTCGCCCACTTTTAAAAGAAGAACGGAGGAAAAATATAAATTAGGAGAATTTTTACGAATTTTTAAGTAAAGAAGGATTTTCATTTCAGTAGCACCTGCTTATGAATTTCGGTTTGATATCTTGCGGTTTGGTTGTCATGGATACAGTAACAATGATTAAAATTGCCAGTTGAAAAAAATAAATAAAAACGGGTCCCGCGCCATATCTCGAAGCGATTTTTTGCGAAATTCGAATTAAAACATCTGTTGTTTATTGCCTTAATGCGCCAAATAGTACTGTTATTGTACAACTAAAATTCAAAGCCCGTTGTGAAACAATTACTAGGAGCGCTCTTCTGAAAACGTGAAAAAAGTTTCTCATTCCAAAGATTTCGTTTTGTGTACATAGTTATTCTTATGTCCAAGCAGACGATTTCTTTGCTAGGCTGGATTTCCTTTTATAAATACTGGATTTATTTGTGAGAAGAAAAATTAAACTGCATAATCTAGAAAAACAATTTTAAAGCCTTTATAAATAGCGCAGTCTTATCTCTTATCTCTTTGTAAAGGGTTGCAAGAGAGGGTGACGTATTTTTAAAATTTAAAAAAAATGTCCATTTCATGTAGTGTCTGAGGTATTTAACGCTAAAACGTGAACCTAAAAGACAGCATGTCTGCGGAAATAAGACATTTTGAAAGTGAGAAGTTCACTGCAAACGGTCATTTTCACTTTTTTGATACCAAATGACGCTGGCAGTTTTTTTTTTTTGTTGTTGTTGTGTGTCATTATATTGCAATGATCTCAGTTTATTACATATATGACGCAAATTTTAAGTCAAGAGTGAAATAATTTTGCTTTTTCTAGATTCCACATCACTGGAATTAATTCGAATGACACATGTGAGGAAATTTTTCGTGTCCTACCGTGCGAAGAACGGGCACGCGGCTAGTATAAAATAATAATCTAGACTAAAACAAGTTTTTCCTTTTAATTTATTTATCTAACTTTTTTTTTTTTTTGTTTTATTTCTTCATCTATTGAGTACAAGTGTTACAGAAGACAGCTCAGTGTTGAAATTAAGTCTTGTGTTAAACAACAGAAAGGGGATATAGCATTCTATGTTATCTGAATGTGTTTTATATTTAAGAGGCAGTTTATAGTGGAAAGTGGTCATATTTGACAGGTTAAGAAACTTAAATTTGGAAAATGATCTGGTCACTATACAGTTTTCGCAGGTGGTCACTTTACAGGATATTTTCCCCATACATTTTTTATGAGTTACAATGAAATTTCATAAAAGCATTCACTTTAGACAGTTGGTCTCTTTACCAAGGTGGTCACTTTAGCAGGTTCCACTGTATTTATTTGTATGCAAATAAATATTTCTCATTTACAGATTTATTTATTTGCCAGGAAAGGACAGCTCGCGTCATTGAATGTGTCGCTTAGAGCTACATATGCGTCCTTCCCGGAATTTCCCGCCACAATTTGGAACCTCATCAGAAGGTGGGGGACTTCTGAATATTGGCACCCCTCGGAAACTGCTAGCGACCGCCGAGAGGACTTTCGGAACCACGGATTTAACGTGCACGTACACCGCATGTACACGGTAATCTTTAGCGGTACGCCGGTATCGAACCCGCAACCTTCCGGTTACGAGTCCAACACCTTAACCACTGGGCTACCCACAGCCAGCTGCGTCAAAAAATGGGTCTTTAGATCTGTGGCACGCGATGAACATTTCGATCGTCCTCTCTAGCTGTTCTCACATTTTTCAGCAGATGTCAGAGCTGTTAAAAATAATCGTGACCATTTTTTGACGGGAAATGACGTGCTAAAAAGTAAAGGATTCTCGCGGAGCTATGTCACCCGCAACAATTTTTACAGAAATTAAATCTATTCTTCGTGACTGGCAACAGTCGAAATGTCAGAGTTTGGTGTTCTCAGAACGGGAACACTGCGCGTTAAAGGGTTAAAGAATGACTGCCCACAGAGCTTAACGTATTGGAAGAATTTTGAGTGCTCCTGTAGAAGAACTATAAATGCTGCATACACCATTTTACATAGGAAGAACGTATAAATTTAGTAGAAATAATCGATGCATATTCACGCGAGTTAGAGCACGGGCGGACAGACAGACAAACCAAAATCATCAACCTTGTTGGAAAGTGTTAATAAACAAGAAAAAATAACAACTTCATGAATGATCGCCAATGTAGTCAGATGCTATTTATTCATAAGACAGTTTGTTACATCGTTACAAGCAGGGCTGGGCTGACGTAACAAAAAGCTCACTTTGTGAAAAATGTCTGGACATTTATTTTGCTAAAATGATTCAGCTGATTGTCAAAATTGTATACGATATCCGCACGCACCCCGTGTTTACATCTGTGGAAAAATGACGTCCTAATAAATTGATCGACGACCTTGTGGATATCTGTTGCCTGATATACCAGCGTGTCTGCCTCGCCCCCCCCACCCCCCCCTCATCCCATTCTCGTATGTTTTTGACGTATGTCGCAGTTAAAAAAAAAAAAAAAAAAAAAAAAAAAAAAAAAAAAAACAATATCGTGGTCACGGAAAGTCAGTGACATTATTATTTTTACTTATTTTTTAGGAAATGCTAGCTGTTGTTTTGAAAAATTACCTTACAAACAGTTTGAAAAATGAATAAATTATGTCGGAGCAGGAACGTAGCCAGGGGTTGGGTGTGTAGGCCACGGGCACAGACGTATGAAAGGGGGTGTTTAGGGGGGTCTGGGCACCCCATTTAGTCTACGCTAGCATAATTAATTTTGGCTTCAAAACTATGCCTCAAAACAGTATACGAAAAAGAATTTTTAAATTTTATATACATTTTTGTAGTAATTTTTAAAAAACTATATTAATTTTGTAACTCTATAATTTAAAAATTTCCTCTTAGTTTATAGTCATAAGGAGTTATGAGGAAAATTTATAATAACAAGATTAAAAATTTTCTGTAAATATTTATAATAAAATTTACTTTCAATCAAATTTCATAGTAAGAATGACCTGTAAAAAAAATACTCTTATATCTGGACACTTGTATGTGAAAGCTATAGCTACGCTGGTGGCCCATGGGGTTTGTTAACCGGTCATAAGCTTAACTTAAAAACGAATTTTCTATTGTCTTCAGCGCCGGCCTGAGGAAATTTGGCGCCCTAGGCGAAAGATTTTAAAGGCGCCCCCCTTGAAAAAAATTTTTGTATTTTTAATTTTTTACAAAAATTAAAAATTTTAAACTTAAAAATTTAAATTTAAAAAAAATAAAAATTTTAAATTAAATTAAATAAAAATTAAAAAAGTCAAGTACAGAGATAATCAAATCAGAGAGATAAAAAATTATTTACCTCAATTAGACATTTTTACATTACCACATTTTCTGGCCTTTGTTTTTGCAAAAGTAGTAACAATATCCTTTGAATCAATCGTCTGTGCTGAATCTTGTTGTATTGATATGGTTGAGAGCGAACCCTACGAATCTTTCTTGAGTCATTGTAGACGCAGATAAGTTTTAAGTTTTGAGAAACTGCGTTCGCCGCTAGCCACAGACGCAAGAAGCGTTAGCAACAGCTTTACAGCTGTTACTAAATTCGGCACACTCTGTACCAGCTCATTTTCGCAAGTGTAATTTAACACTTCCTGTGTTGTAGTACCATTTGGCACTCGTCTTGCAATGACTTACAATTCATTGCATAATTCAGTACCGTCGGTATCCTATCCTTAGAGTCTCCGTGAGTCAGAAATTTTTCTAGCCTAATGCAAAGCTCCAAAATGTCTTTGGAAGTTTTATTTTTTAGACTCATGAATATTATGGAGGAATCCAAGAACAGGTTTATTTTTTAATTGTTGAAACCTCTCGTCAACTGAACTTATTGCTCTATCGAGAACGGCAAAATAAAAATTAATTTTAAAATTATGTTTTGCATCACGTCAGTGCCGGATTAAGACAGCGCGGGGCCCGTAGCAAATACACTGCTGGCCACCCAAATTGCAACACCAAGAAAAACAAGAGATATCACAACAAAATTTATTGTGTAGATAACATGTTGACCAAGTAACAAATGATTAAATTTACAGCATTCTATGAAGCGTGGTTCCTGCCAAAATCAGTACCCAGAGTAGCCGCCGTTGTTGGAGATCACAGCTGCCACACGCCTCGGCATTGATTCAAAGAGACTTTGAATGTGTTCTTGGGGTACAGCAGACCAAGCAGCTTCCACACGTTGCCAAAGTTGATCTGGTGTGACAGCTGGGGATGAACTATGGGTCAGTCGTTGAGCAACCATGGACCACATGTTTTCTATCGGCGAAAGATCCGGAGAGCGCGCCGGCCAGGGAAGCAATTCAATCTGGTGATTGACGAAGAACCCTTGGACAATGCGTGCCACGTGTGGCCGTGCATTATCCTGCTGAAATATGGCTGTTGGCAAGCCCTGAAGGTAAGAAAGGACAACTGGCTCCAACACCTCGGAGATGTATCGCTGGCTGGTTAAAGTACCGGCAATGCGTACTAGAGGAGTGCGAGAGAGATATCCGATACCGCCCCATACCATAATACCCGGTGCAGGACCAGTGTGACGGTGCATAATGCAGCTGTTCAGCATCCTCTCTCCACGGTGTCTCCAGACTCGAATCCGACCGTCGTGGTGTTGCATACAGAAGCGTGACTCGTCAGTAAAGAGAATTTCATTCCATTCTGTCGTCCACATCCTTCTTTCATCGCACCATTGGCGGCGGAGACGTCTGTGGTTCCGCGTCAGAGGTAGACAAAGCAACGGACGTCTTGCGGACAGACCATTCTGCTGTAAACGACGTCGAATGGTACGCGCAGACACTGGATGATGCGTTACAGACTGAATCTGCTGTGATATGGTTCGTGATGTGACTGAGCGGTCCGTCACTGCCATGCGTACAATCTGCCTGTCATCACGTGACGTGGTGCACTGAGGTCGATGCGGTCGATCACGTCTGTCCGTCGTACCCTCCTGCACCCAACGATCACATATCCGCATCACAGTTGTTTGGTTTCGTCCAATACGACGACCGATTTCCCTGAAAGATAACCCACAATCTCGGTATGCCACTATCCTTCCTCTGTCAAACTCGGATACTTGATCAAAAGATGATCGTTGTTTCCTACGAGGCATAATTTATCGTTTTTTTGAAAAAAAAGCAAGAAAAACACAATTGCTGTACTTGAAACCGTCGAAATCTCCAAGCCTTAAATAGCGCTTTGAGGTGGCGCCACAGGCGCGCTTGATGTGCGTCTGCGCTGAAATTCTAATCATTTGCATATCTCACCTCAGCTAATGCATGTTGTAAATTTCATATTATTTGCATGCTTCCTTCAGGGTGTTGCATTTACGATGGCCAGCAGTGTATTACCAAGGGGCCCCCTGTTCAGTGACGCTCCCATATTTTATTTATTTATTTATTTATTTTGAAGGGGAGGCGTTCACACTCACAATAAAATAGTAGAGATAAATTAAATGAGAAAATAAATAGTGCTAATTATATTATAATTTAGGTTTAGTGCTAATTAATTAGTTAATGGGATTACTAGTGCTAATTAAATGTAAACAAAACTAAAAGGTCCCACGTGTGGTATTCGGAAGAGGTTTATCCCAGCCTTTCCTCCACCTTGGGTGAGCTAATCTCTAGATTTTGCGCGATAATAAAATAAAACACAACTTTTACGAATTTTCTTGATTCAAAATGAGCAAATTTGAGTTAACACTAGACAAATCAATTTCTCCAAGTAAGTTGGTGCGCTGAAAAAATGCCCATTAAAATAAAGGTTTTTTGGGGTGATGGGAGAGGGGGGGCTAAATAGATAGTGAGACTGACGATTTTTAAAGTTATTTATACCTACAACTCATACTCGGGTTTTTTTTATGAATGTTAATGTACAGTACATAGATATAGTAAATTTGGAATTTCTAACACTTCCCACCTTTCCCATATGCATACATATAACTAGAGAAGTTTACACTCATAAAATAATAATTGTTTCTGTAAAATTTTTAGAACCTTCGAAAACAATATGTATTTTAAACTGTGCCTTTAAACACAATTTTTTCCCCTGTAAAAATGCATGCTTGTAAAATTATTCCATTATCTGGACGGTCTTTATTAATAATAGGTTACATGTTTTTAACTTTTGTTAACTTATTTAATGGTTAATTCATAAGAAATCGAACGGAGGATAGATAGACCTAATGGAATGTTTGGGCAGAAAAAAACAGACTTAAGTAAAATTAAAAGTAATTTATTTTGTAAATTAACATTAAATTAAATAGGTTGCTACTTGCTACATACAGCACAACACTCATCCATTAGCGATACCTCGCTTCTTGTTCGTTGCTCCCCTTGAGTCCAACATCCTTCTTTTATACGTAGCAGTCGTTCACTCCGGGAATAATACCTCCGCTACTCAAAATACACTGCATAAACGGAAAGCATTTGAACTGTACATGCGTGTAAAGAGGGACTGTTACTTCCACATACCGCTTGGAACACTTCTAAAGGTCATTTGGTACGTGTTCTACAAACATATGTGCATTACTTTTCAACTTATCCTCGTTAAAATGATATAAAATATTTTGTTTAAAAAAATCTTAATAAGAGGATTGCATCTTTTCTAAATAGAATAATCTATATAATAAATAATGACAAAATCGGATAAAGCTTCATTATCGTAATACGTTCAAATGTTTTTGCAAGATATAATAATCTTAAATGTGATCAAGTAATTTGTGAATTTCTTTGTGTATCCGGAGTATCCGAAAATTCTCTTTGTTTTCAGTTTGCCTGGGGTTATGGCTTTTCAGATAACTCGACCGTCTTGTCTTTGTGCGAAGATCCTCTCAGTTCTAATTATTTTATTTGAACGAACGTACTGGCATTCGTGCCCTTGACCTGTGGTTTCGACCGGCCAAAATCAATTCTTTTATATTTAACGTGATTAACATCCGTGATTAATAAAATAATTTACCGTAATTGTAGATTCCCCAATTATAAAAAAATGACTTACATTCTATACATTATTATTGTTCCAAAAAATTATTCGCCTTTGTTTAAATATTATAAAATGTAAAATAAATAATTAAATAAAAACAAAGGAAGCCAACTACCAAAAGCCTTCTAAGATGGCTTACACCCTACCCTGTACACCTTCGAATTTCGCCAAAGCCACTCTCCTTTACTCTAAAACAAAAGAACTTAGGGGCTGCCCAACATCTGATTAAAATAGCATCCTCATATTTCCTGCAAAACAAAATAAGTTTGTCCAATATTTAAATAAAAATTATTGTTTCGTGGGGGAATATCATTATTATGGGGAGCGTTTTTCCTACAATCCTAATCCTATGGATCGGATTGTAGGAAAAGACATCACAGCACAGGAAAGCACAAAGACATCTCAGTTTTCGGGAAATGAAAAAGGTCAACTCGCTTTTCACAGAACATCTTCAGAATTAGCCACAAATATTTCCGTTCTATTGAGTCATTTTGAAAAGTTTGATTACAACTTCATTAAAAAAATTCATTCGGTTACTGAAAAGTCCCTGAAATGATCAGGACAGATGGGCTACAGCTTAATGAATAATCCAGCCCCCTGACGGATTAATACAATTTTGTGGGTGGAAGATTCACATGGGATGGAAGATTCACATACATATCCATTTTATAGACGTTGGGATTATTTACATTAATTTCATTTTTCTCGGGAGAGGGTCGTAGGAGGCGACCGTCGGTCGCCTCCTACGACCCCCTCCCTTTAATCCGCCCTTGATCACACCTAGGGAATGCAATCCCACTTTTGCGGGATTACTATACCATGACTATAATTTTCATTTTTATGTAAGGTATTGTTTTAATTATGAATTAAGGTAAAGTATTAAAACTGAGAGTGCTTACAAACTTACTTTTTCCTACTTTTCTCTATTAAAATTAATTTTTATTTGAATGAAATATCAATCCTGCGTGAGATTGCGGGATCCCGCGGGATTGACATTTCATTCAAATAAAAATTAATTTTAATAGTGGAAATTGGGAAAAAGTAAGATTGTGGCTCTATTAATTTTAATACTTTATCTTAATTCATAATTAAAACAATACCTTACATAAATATGAAAATTATAGCCATGATATAGTAATCTCGCAAAAGCAGGATTGCATTCCCTAATCACACCCTGAGTCTGTTCTTTTGTTTTGGCACTTAGTTTTTCTTTCAATATTTTGTTTATTTCTGGATTCATTCTACAAATAAAGACAAACATGTAACATTATTGGTAAGGAATACATTTTCTAAACGCCATAGGTGGTAGAGATGAGTTCGGGCTTATTTTTTGAAGCCCGTGCCCGAGGACTTTTAATCCCAGCCCGCCCGAGGCCGAAATTTCAGCTAGATAAATAAAATTCAGTTACTTCACTGATACATTACGATAAATTTTGTCGTTTGTGCAAATTAAAGATAAATATAATTACAAACTCTTAATGCACTTTCTAATTCTTTATATGCATGTTTATCAAATAACAACAATAATGCTTCAATCTTTATTAAAATTCCGTTGAGTACTCACATCAGTGTTAAACATTTGTATGTACTTAGATATATTAGATACAGAAAAATATGAATTATAAATCTTGTATAGTGACATTAAAAAATGTTATATTTAAAACACGTCCAGAAAAGAGATTTTGCATAATAAATTTAAGAAATTTGCGTATTTGCATAAGAATATACTATTGCATAAGAATTTAGTTGATAGGAACAAAATTACTTTAAAAAAATATTTTATGATACGATGTGAATATATACATTTAACTGAGACCAGTAAATAATGAGGCAAAAATTTTGAATTAACAACATTTTAGCACACATACGCAAATGAAATAGCACATCACACCATTTAGTAAATTATGTGAAAAAGCTAGCTTTTTACCCACCCATTATTTTGTTGCAAGTCCTAGCATCACATCAGTACGCTTATTTTCCCGATGAATCACTTTTTAAAATCCGTTTCAAGGAGTATGCTCAGTAAAGGAGACATTTTTCATGAGTAATCTCGCTGAAAGCCCGCCCGAGCCCGAACGCAATCGTGACTTACAGGGCCCGGGTTCGGGCTTCCTCGGGCTGAGCCCGTCTCATCTGTAATAGGTGGGTGGTGCAAGGATCTGGATACCCCCCCCCCCCTTCCTCCGTTTGTCCGAGCTTAGCTTTTAGTCAACAAAAAGGATAATGACACATCCTTTCTTTTATTTAAAATTCTGCCTTTCCCGCCTTTTGGACGCTCCCTGAAATTTTTTTCTGAGTACTGTGTTTTTGTTCCACAGCATTGTTGAATACTCTTGTGTGTGTCCTTATTGCTGACTTTAGAATACCCATTCAGCTTCGCCTACTTAATGAGTTGACTAAATAATGCAGGCCTATATAAGAGTCCCTAGAGGCCGAACCATTCAACCAATCGAAATGAAAGTTTAGATATAGTTATTTGAATGTATGGGGTCCAGATTATGATGATTTAAAACAATAAAGCTCTCACAGTTACGGTTACAGTGACAAAATTTCCGAATAGCAACACCCACTTTTTTCGTGCGCAAATTGATCGGAACATGGTGAAACCTTAAATGGCGTTGGGACGAGACACGTATGGCGTAAATTGGAGGCGTAAAACATTTGCAAAGAAGAGCATCGTAAAGAACCAATGATAACAAAAGAGAGGAGAGGGGAAAAGACTTTTAACAAAAGGACAAAAAGCCTAATAACTTCTACAAACGGTGTAGAAGTTATTAGGCTTTTTGTCCTTGACTTTGTAATCTTTTTGCAGTAATGGCGAAAAAAGTTTTATCTTGAAGTCAGGGTTCAGCGCAGCTATATAGCAGGATGGTACGCTTTAAAGAATAACTTCCCATACAACGCAATGTATTGGGAATATTCTGAATGCTCCTGTAGGAAAACTATAAATGCTACATAGATCATTTTCAATAGGGTACTTGGTACTGTAGATAAGAATAGCATGTAAATTTCGTAGAAATCAATGCATATTTACGCGAGTTAGATCAAGGACAGACAGACAGACAAACCAAAATCTTAAACACTTTTCTACCTTGTGTGAAAGTGTTAAAAAAGCTAGATCATGGGGGGGGGGGGGGGGGGGGAGAACGAAAACTTTCAAGGTAAAGACGCGGGGCCCCCAAAAGCGCGGAGCCCGTAGCATTTGCTACTTCTGCTATATTGTTAATCTGGCACTGCATCACGTATGGCTTTCGTTTTCCGTAATCTAGCCGGGTTTGTCTCTGATGATAATTATGCCAGAATGTCAATTCCCTCTGCAGTCTCTCTTGATTCGACCTGCATTTTTACATTTCCAAAATCACTTCTACAGCTTTCGAGGAAAGTTTTTGTTTTTTTGAAGAGCACTAGGGGCCAAGGCCCCTAGAGCTAAGCTCGCTTTTCGTATAAGGCACTCGGTCCCTAATGAGGCTTATTCGTAAAAAGGGCATGATTTCAACAGACCAAACTCAAAAATTGGATCAGATAGAATGTTACCGAGCTACTCATTGCTTGGTTCTTGCATGTTCATTGGAACATAAAAATTTAAACTTCACAATAATGTAGACCCCCTATAAACACGGTAGATACGTTCCGTGTTGTACGGGTCCTGAGCTATACTCCACCAGGAGTGCGGATTTCGCGTATAATCGCTGAAAAAAATATTTGCACTCCTTAGAAACACGATCATATTTAATGTTGCCATTCAAAAGTTATATTAATTAGGAGCTAAAAGCGTAGTAAAATCAGAACATCTGTCTCATTTAACCGTGTTGTAGGCGATTTTTCATAATTTGGCGACTTATGTATAGTTATACTTAATAATTAATTATAAGAAAATAGTACTTGATATGTTTTCTTTGATAAAAACTACGGAACAGCTAGAAGAGCTTGCCACCCATGGCGACTTTTCATTATTTGGAGATTTACACATGCTCATAACCGATAATTACTGCTCATGTAAGGTTACCGGAAATACCGTTATCCATATATTCATATACATAATCCTTTGCAGATTGGCTTACTTAGCACCACGAAATATATCATCTCGCCGGGCTGTCAAATATTCAAGCTGCACTATAACGGCTATAGTGACATAGTTAACGCCGCCCAATATTTCTGCTGAGTAAATACCCAAGCTGAAAGTAACCTTCTTTACTATAATCTGCATTTTAATTATTTTTCATTTTCAAGACACTGGGTGCTAAAGTTTTAGAACACGCGGTTTAGATTCACCCTGCTTGGAGAGATAGCCTTTTGCCAGATCGTACCTGATACCAAAATGTCGCTTTTTGAATCACTTACAATTACTTATTCTGTTTTCGAAAAATGAATAATCGACAGTTCAAAACTCCTGTTACCTAACAGAACTTACTATATGAAAATAGTCAAGTTTCTGTAACACACTTTGACTTCTTTATTTCACATACTTTTTAATTAGTCGTACAAATTGGTGTAATTCTGCTTCTTGTTTATCAGTTTCACGCGATTCTACTTACTTTCAATTGCTTTGTTGCAAAGGCATGAATGATTTTATGCAGGCGAAAATTGCCAAACCTGGAAACCAGTATGCTTATTTTTTTTCAGTTTTTTTTTTAATTAATATCTTCTAAAATAATTCGAATTTCGAAATTTAAGTCACCTTATCGGCTTCTGAATTTTCCGAATTCGTGGACACCTTTGTCAAAACTCAAATCCCCACGGTTTCGGATGCAATAGCAGAACAAGCTTTTGACGGCGGTAGCAGCGGACGTTACATTTTTTTTTTTAATAAAAGTAACGTCCTCTTCCACCGCCACTGTTTTATTTTTTAGAATAGAGAGATTCATAGCAGCATTCAGATCAAAGTCTTTCGATTGAAGAAGTATGATCTAAAATAGAATATTGTACCACACAACATGAGATAGTACAAGTTTGTAATCTGCAATTCTTTTAGAAAGTGATTGAGCTTCGTTTCGTCAATGATTTCCGTATGAACCACTCAGAGTGTCATCTTCGTAAATGTCCATCATGCATAGTAGCAGCGCATCATGCATATTAGCTAGCTGATGTATAGCAGTGGTCGTAGGGCATCAATCCGGCACTCCCACCTTGTAATCACTCAGTGGTTTCAGTGTCAAAGAGGGTACACGACGCAAAAGGACTTTCCAACGTTAAGTTGAAACAGAGAAATAAACATATAAATTTTGGAACAAACTGAAAAAAGATGTAGCTTCTAGACAACATTTAGCAGCATCATTCACCATAAGATTTAGCATATATGAACTACAGGGGAAGAAAAACGCATGTGGATTTATATCTAAAATCCGTTCTTGAAGGCCACTGTGCTTACCTCTCATATTACTGCCATTATCATACCCCTGTTCACAAAGTTGCTATTGAAAGAGGCATCTCATCTAGCTTATTTAAAATTATTTTAGTTAGGCCAGCTCCAGTGGTATCCGCAAGAGGGACAAATTCCAGAAAATGTTCTTTGATTTCACTTTTACATTCACCATCATTTGGCATGATTACAAACCGAACGATAATGGTCATTTGTTTCACATGACTTACACCCCCCTCCCAAAAAACAGGTATTCGAGTAAGAGATAAATTTCCTATTTTAGATTTGCGAATATTAATTGAGTTTTTGACAAACGCACAACTTAACAGAAATATGGAAAGTTATATTTATACGTAACCTAATTCATATTCTATGATAAACAATTTTTAATATACAAAACCAACGTAGGAAATTTATCTCTCGAATACCTTTTTTGGAGGATGTACACACAGGTGTGCAGTCCAGAATTATTGCATAGTACTTAGCTGAGTGAACAGAAGCTATGATTTTTTTCTGGACAGCATTGGTACAGAATTTTTGTAACAACGTTTGCTACGTATTAACTAACAACATAAATACTTTCAACCAGTAACGTAGTTGTGGTAGCCCCTAATTATTTTTCAAAGACGTTAAATAATTTAATTTTTTCGACAGGGGATTTATTTTTTCAGGAGACCCAACAGCTTTAAAACAACTGGACAAAGGACTTTTGGAACCACGAAATTACGGTGTACACATTTACCACCTGTACACGGGGTCTTCGGTAGTAGGTGGAGAATAGAACGTGCGATCTGTCATTCAAATCACGAATGCCATGTATTTTTGTGCTTTCTTTCCAACATCTGACAAAAAGAGTAATCAGTAATTTTTATATTTTAAATTTTAATTTATTATTCAAAACACTCTTCCAAGAAAAGCTTTTTTCCTCCTCCCTCCCCTCACAAAAAAGGTTTAAATTTTTTAATCTAAACTATTAGAATTAAGAATTTAAGAAGTTTTAAAGGAAATGTAACTGGCTTACCATGCTCAAATAAAATCTGCTAACTTCAGGCTACTTTTTCTATAAATTGATAAATTTTATAAGAACAAAATTTCTACTGCTTTAACTATAGTTGTGATGCTTCAAAATATTTTATTTAGTAAAAAGTAAACAACTTATGATATTTCTCCCTGTATGGTCATTGGTCAAATTTCTTAACCGAAATTTTACTGCTTTTAATTTTATTGTAAGAAAATCGAACAACTTACCATCTAAACCTTGAGTAAATGCACAGATGTGATGTTAAATATCAAAACTGTTGAAAATCGCTTAGTCAGAAAAAATAAATATTCTGAGAAAAGCAGCATTTTAGAAACAAATCAAATGTCCAGATTTTTTTTTTTTTTTTTTCAAAAGAAGGAAGATTCTTTTTATCACATTGAAACTTTAATGTATAGAGTTAAGTATAATAAACAGTTGTTGTTTCAAATGCCCTTTAGCAATTGCGGAGCGGTGCCAGATCCCCCCATAGGACGGCGATGGCCGAAAGGGAGCAGCTTCCATTTTAATGAGCCCCAGTGGCAGGAAGACCGATCTTACTTCGGGGTCGGGGGGTAATTTTGACCAATTCCAGACGAGAGACCTAGCACTTGAAATCGGCACCCCAAGAAGTAATGTTTGTACATGGAAGACTTTGGACCCAAGGAACAGATTTTATCTGCACCAGCTCCCTTTAGGGTATGCGGCTCCACAGCAATCCAGGCAAGAGAGGAGTTCACCCTCCCTGACCAAGCCGGTGCTACTTCATTTTACGTGTTCTTATCATAACGGAGTTTAGCGACTAGGCCACTGCAAGGACCTTTTAAAATTCTTCATCACCTAAAATGCATCGAAATGACAAAACCCGTAATTGCATTTCTTTTTGACTAAGACACTAAAGTCTTAGTTTTTTGTTATTTATACGTAATATAAACGTAGAACGAAAATTAAAAACAAAGCATGCTCTATTAACTTCATCGCTTAGGCTCAATAGAATTATTGTAAATTCGTACTGGTTATAATTTTTACTTAAATTGCCATTTACTGAAAGGCCAATACCTACAATTTATAGTTTTTGTAAATTAAGTTAAAATCTGATATTCCCTAACTGCATCGGATCAATACTTAAACATGAGCTTTGCAAAATTCTCTTTTCTTTGCGTTAACCATGCCAAAATTCGTTCTCATTAAGCCAGCTCCCCGCCCATCAACCAATACACTACTGATACATTTCTGCCCCCCCCCACACACACACACACCGCACAACCATCTGCTGTCCGCGTTCTCTCTCTTTTCATTTTTTATTTATTTTTTCCGTCTCAGCTTTATCATTCTGCCCAACGACAGATAACGTTGACTGAACACCTTCTCCTCTGCGACCATTATAACGACTGTTTGACCTTGAATCTAAAAATGCAATGCTCAATTTACGCTCGATTTACCGCTGCCACAGAACAAAAGCATAAATAGCCGGTTTTCTGGCAGATTGAATACGGGGGAAAATGGTTGTACGCTTCTTCTCTGTGTATTCCCAGCGTGGTTCGAATTAAAATTTGCCCGTAAAGGTCAAAGTTTTTTTAAGTGCGTGCGGGAGTAGTGGTATGAGTTGAGATTCCAGCGGGAGAAATGATGAATATGGTTAGTTAATAATCAGCAAGCTTCACTTAACATTTTTTTCCTTCTTCTCTAACCGCCGTTCAACAATTCTGAATGCGGGTTTAATATTTTATGAATGTGGCTTAGAGTTGTAGAAATTAATAATTTAAATGGAATAATTAGCCCGAATCCGTCTTTTTAAGGAGATAGTTATTATCTATATTTGCACAGCACAGCCGCCAGGGCTGTGTGGTGGCTGCATATTCCCAGCAGTATTTCCAATCCAGTAGGAGATAATGCCTATAAACGGCTAGTATCCGCCATTAATTTTTTTTTTTAATCTGAAACACTTTCATATTTTAAATAAGCACTTAAGTGGTATACATTAAAAGCGCATCATAATTCATGCGTTACCGCTATTTTTCTTATTCCATTAAGTTGGAAAGTGTATCATTATTCATGAGGTTGGCGTATTCTTCCTCCTTCCATAAAACCCTTTTGGAATTGACATCTATATTAAAATCGCAAACTACAACAATTTTACAATCTTCGTCAGGCATATTCTAACTAAGCGCCACATTCATAAATATTGTTTGGAAAGTGTACCATAATACATGAGTGTACCGTGCTTTTATTAAAATCGCCTACTAAAATGGTTTTACAATCTTTGCCAGATGTAATCTAACTATGCTTCACCTTTGTTATAAACTGTCGGGTTTGCCAGTTTCTAGCCAAATATGAAAATATCACCAAGCTAGGTTCAGTTCTGGGGACTTATTTTTTACGCCAAATTTGACAACAACTCATAGAAAGTTGCCAATCTTGGCGAATTTTAACATTATATTCCACCTCCCCGCTATCTGGCAATCCTACTGCAAAATGCAACGAAAACGTGTCGACGTCCACAGAAGTGTTCACAAAAAACCGACATGGACGAAATAGCACTCTAGCGGGGGGGGGGGGAATTTTGCATTGCACATTACTTAAAATATTGTTTTTGTCTTACTCATAATCCGTTTTAGTATGATTTTTGTTTTCTTAGAAAGAGAAACTCGGACGAATAGCATCCCTATTTTAAATTTGAGCAAAATGATAATAATAATTAATATTAGCAGCAGCAGCAGGTCTCTTTATCAATAGTCAGGACTCATCAACTGCATAATTTTTGCAGTTGATGAAAGGTGAATCTTTTTTCCATCACCCGAAACATGTTTTCTGTAATGATATGTACGTTTTTGTGTGTGTTACTTTACAAAGCTTAGGTTACTTCATGACGTCTTCTACTTAGCATTACTTTCCCTTCGACTGACTTACTCGAAGGTGAAAGTAGTTTTACAGGCAAACTAAAGTGATTTTGATCACAAATGCATATGAAATTTCAAGGTACCATTGCATTTACTCAATCGCCCTTCAAAGGAAACGACGTCGCCTGGTCAGCATTACTTTCACTTCGACTTACTTATTCGGTAGTGAAAGTAGTTTTATAGGCAAAATAAGGGGGAATTGATTTTGATAACCAATGAACAGCATCTGAAATTTCAAGGTACCATTGTATTTACTTAATCGGATTTCAAAAGAAACGACGTCGACTGGTTAGTATTACTTTCCCTTCGACTTACTTAATCGGTAGTGAAAGTAGTTTTACAGGCAAACTAAGGGGGAATGATTTTGATAACCAATCAAAAGCATCTGAAGTTTCAAGGTACCATTGCATTTACTCAATCGCCCTTCAAAGAAAACAACGTCGCCTGGTTAGCATTACTTTCCCTTCGACTTACTTATTCGGTAGTGAAAGTAGTTTTACAGGCAAACTAAGGGGCTATTGATTTTGATAACCAATCAAAAGCATCTGAAAAATCTCAAGGTACCATTATAATAACCAATCGGCCGAAACGATGTCTTAAAAGGCTGATTGAGTTACTATTACTTTTCTTTTGACTGACTTACTCGGTAGTGAAAGTAGTTTTATAGGCAAACTAAGGGGAATTTTGATTTTATCACCAGTCAAATTCATCTGAAATTGAAGCATTCACCCCAACGGTATCTCATTAGCAGTTTCGGTTTCAGGAGGGATACATAGAAACAGATAAAGCACCCACGGGGTGAAAAGGGGGGGGGATTTTTAAAATAATTTTTCATGCGTATACATTATAATATATGTATTCTTCTTGAGTATTATTAATTTAAAATTTAAAATTTAAAATTCAAAATTTGTTTTGTTGGAGTGTATATATATATACATATAGGTTATTTTTTTCGAAATAATTTTAACCGAATTTTAAAAATTGACCATTTTAATTTTTAGATTCAGTAACAACTGTGTATTTTTAAAAAAATTTGACGTGTTATCACTAGAGTTCTTTCAACTTTAAACCTCAAAAATGTGGCGATAGCTTTGTAAAATCGCACTTTTTAAATATTAATGCACATAATATATTTTAAATAAATTACTCGTTGGTATATCATGGTTAGTTCACTTTTTATTATGATAAATTACGCACACATCATGTATGCTACGTTTGATGATTTTTCGGCAGTGTAAAACTTTTAGGTTTTTCGATCTAAGAAATTGGAAAAAATGCCTTTCATGAAAAAAAAAGTTATTGTATCATCATTATTATTACTATCATTATTATTATTTCTTCCTTTTGTTTAATCAAAACATCGTTTGCATGTGAAAAGAGAGGCGGGAACGAGTAATTGTTTCGAATAAATGAAGGAATATGACACACTTTCAACATAACGAAGCAAGAAAAAGAAATGAGGCCGACGCACAGATTATGATACTCTTTTCAACATTATGAAAAAAAAAGGGTCATCGCATTGATTATGATACGCTTTTAATACATTGAAATTTAAAATCGAAAAGTAGTCCAGGCTTTTTTTTAAGGGCCAGGGTGGGGCTCTTTGCTTATCTCCCTACCAAAACTTACGTATAAATAATGAAACTGACGGAAATTTTTAAAAAAACCTTGGTTTTTTTTAGTTTGTTTAAAATAAAGTTTGTCGTAATCAAACAATTAGTTTCCGTCTTCTGTAAAACCAGTCGAAACAAACAACTCTGAAGAACGGTTTATTCTTTGACCTCAGCCAAATTTATGATGTCACACTTCTTTGAAGAAAATTGTCGTTTTATTTTAATAAACGTTCTCTGTTATTGCAGTGTAGGAAAGGGGGAGAAAATGCGAATCTGGGAGATGTTTTGAGTTTTAACAGTGGCAGTTCAGTTTAGACCTGAACAATGATTTTTATCATTCCATAAATTTTTATCTTTCTCAGTTGTCTACGTATTTATTACTTTACGAACATGTACCATGTAAGGAAAGTATTGTAATCATGAAAAAATTCGATTTCGAGATTTTGGTTTATTTACACGTTTTGAGGTCTTCTGCGTTTATTTATGAAATTTTTACGAGATGTGTGTGTGTGTGTGTGTGCGTGTGTGTGTGTGAACACGATAGCTCTTAAACGGGGCATTTGATTGAGCTCAAATTGGGTATATACGTTATAAACCCTCGTCGCAAGACCGGTATTGATTTTGGTATGTATAGGTCTTATAGTTTTTCTACAGGGCTACGACAAAGATTTCTTTTACATTATGGCCTATGGGAGGAAATTCTTGAAAGTGCGCTGGCGTTTAAACGGTGCATTCGATTGAACTCAAATACGGTATACATGTTATAAACCACCATTGTAAGACTGGTATTGATTTTGATGTGTATAGGACTCATAGTTTTTCTACAGGGCTACGATAAAGATTTCTTTTACATTATGGCCTATGGGAGAAAATTCTTGAAAGTGCGCAAGCGTTTAAACAGTACATTAGATTGAGCTCAAATTGAAAAAAAAAAAAAAAAAAAAAAAAAAAAAAACTAACAGTTTTTTCTGAATTATCCATCGATTAAAATTTATTTAATTGCTTGGTGATGATCTTAATCCTAAGTGTTCGGAAAGTCGAGTGGAGTCACTCCAGATTTTTTTTACTTAGCTTTGGAATTTCTAGTATAATTCATTATCATTATTACTATTATTATTACTGTTATTGATATTATTATTACTACTACTGCGCTGCTCTGAAAAAACAAAGAAGAAAAATAAAAAAATACTATCGCTGATACAAATTTAACCGATTCTTGTGTAAAATGGCCTCGAGTCCTAATATGATCCCCATTTTGTTCCATCACATACCATTTTTAGGGACAATCCCCATTTTTTCACCTTTCGATGATTTTTTTTTCATGGCCATGAATTTGATTTGGAGAGTCCGGGAAAGGATTATTTTAAGGATTGAATGTTTGCTGAGTGGCTTCATACGTGAAACTTCTAAAATAAGAACACTTGCAGCATATTGGGATAGTTGGAATTGAATTGCCCCTTAAATTCAAAAATAAAATGCATAAAATCGATTGGTTTTTCTGGGATTTTTTCGCCTTTTTTTATTTTATACATATTCCAGCTTCTTTTCTCATCCAAACACTCGAATAATAAAAATACAGTCAACTCCAGATATAGTGAAATTTCGGCTAGTGAACGCAAATTATTAGTCTCGATTCATATAGATTATCTGTGTTCAACAGGGGGACACTTCTGTTTTAGAGGACTTCGGATGTAGTGGACGAAATTTGAGGGTCCCCAGAGGTTCACTATAACCGGAGTTAACTGTATATGGCTACAATTTTGGTTAAATGCGGGTGAGGGGAACCAGGTCCCGAAAACCATACAAGAAAGTTTGGAAGATTCATTGTGCAAGATTGCCACGCGAAATAACCCCCGAGCGCTTCTGTGTTTTAAGCAGTAAATCTCCTTTTGGCACATTTAAAAGTTTATTTGCGAGACACAAGATTATTTTAACACTTAAATGTAAAAAAAGAGAAGGTGTAGATGTGAGTGAAGGAAAGCACATTATCTTGATTTGAATTCGAGGGTCATATACATATTAAAGTAAAATGAAAGTTTCGAAGGATTAAGAAAGGTCCGATTTTCCCACTTGATATTCAATATTATGCCCCCCCCCCCAAAAAAAAAATTGCATTGATTTGCACGAACCTCCAATAAATTATATCCGTATAACATGGTTTGTCTAATATTTTTATCTATTTAATACAAACCCATCCGTGCTTAGGGGGTGGCAAACTGAGCAACCGCCCAGGGCCGCTAAAAAACTGTTGAATTCCTGGATATCAAGTGGTCAAATAAACTTCCTGTTCTAGAACTGAAAACTACACATTAGTAAGCACAGCTGAGAAAAAAAATACAGAATTTGCAATTTCGTGTGTAACTTTCTTTTCCAAATTTACAGCATGATAAGTAGGTAGAATACAGTTTTTTATATTATGGAAACGCGTTGCTTTAAAACCTTAATTAAATAATCCAATTTACTTAATCAGAGTCAGTAGCAGCAGTGGGTTTTTACTGGGGGAGGGTCAAGTTAACCCATTTATGCCTAGTGTCCCTTTTTTGGGACGGCATTTTCACTATTAGTCGAAAACGTTATTTATTTTTCCTAGCCTTTATTCATGAGTATTAAGCCTCAACTCTACAAAGTATTTTGACATGACCAAGTAGGATGTTGATATTTCGATTTTTATGCATAATGATTTTAAAAGAAATCACCCCTTGTTCAAGAAGTTGACATCAGAAATTTATCTATTATTTCAGTTATCAGTAAAAATCGAAGAAAGTCGCAAAAATATTCAGGTACAAATGGGTTAAGATCCACAATTTAGTAAGTAGACAAATTTGAAAGAGCTCCAATTATTTGTCCAGGGCCGCTAAAACACTAAGCACGCTCCTGAATACAGAGGCCAACTTTCAGAGTCTCATGCACTAGCCTTTGATTTTTATTTACTTACTTTATTGCTTTCTTTTTATTTATTTTTTTATTTTTGCAATGCTAATTTTAAACATCATATACAGGTCGTCCCAAAAAGGTGGTAGCACGATTTAATTCTTTATCTATTACAGATAAGTAGGCAATG
>JAWZYV010008569.1:0-13413 GCA_038373885.1 Cheiracanthium punctorium
AACCCCGCGTCATTTAGTACTCCTCGTGCTGGCGTTAGTGGAGCTGGCGTGAGCCTATACAGACTTGCGGACCTAATCTCGCTTGCTGCATGAGAGGAGAATTTCTAAAATGACGTCAGCTTAAAACGTGTTGTACACTGACCCCGTAGTATCAAATAATTGGGACCTGTCGAAATTCAGGCCGGCAATCATTTTTGAGGCAATTTCTTTGTCCACTCTGATCAGAGATCATATATTTCTTAACCTTTCCAGAAAGAAGTTCTTAGATTTGAGCCTATGAGTGAGGCCGCGTAATGTAGCGGCGTACGTTCCGTCTGACTAAATCGCGCCGTCGATATATAGAGTGAACCTTACTGGCTCACGTTGAAAAAAATATTCAGCAGCCTGTTTGAGTTCAGGACCGTTTTTCCGCGCTCGACGATTAGAGATGGAAAGATTTAATGGAGGAGATGAAAGGGAATTATTATGAATAAAATCGAGCAGGGGGGGGTGAGGTCTGCGTCCTCTTCGTAGCATCCAGCAATTCACAGAAAGACAAGTTTGTAAGCACGAGCAACTACCACACCCGAAGTATAGGCAAAACCGAGGGAACTGCCGACCATATTATAAGAGTCTAGCAACGGTGTGAAAATATTGACCTAGCCTACACATTCGTATGGATAAAGTCAAATAAGGGGATTTTATTAAAATGCCCTATACAGATGTTAGTAAAAAAAAAAAAAAAAAAAGGCCCTTATCAGGGCCACACAAATGAAAAAGAAAAAAATCAATCAACTAAAAGCATATGAGTATCTGGCAATTTCCTAGCTCCTTTTTGCCAGAAACTTGAATGCATTTTCATTACAGGGGAAATAAAGACTTCACGTTGGAATTCATTTACGTTGTTTTTAATAAGACATATAATTTTTAATAAGACAATAAATGATTCATATGGATTCATTCATATGGAATGATTTATATGATTCATATCGTGAGTAATAAAAGTTTCACATAATTCTTTCAAACTGTTTGTCCTTGGAGAAATGAATTAGTTTATTCATAAAACTGATATAAGAAATTTAACTTATACTCGTGGCTATCGTGCGAACGAGAAAAAAATTCATGCATTTAAGGGTTAAAAGAATTCAGTTTTTTCCTTCTCGTATCTTTACTCTTCTCTTTTTTTGCGTCTGTGTGTGTTTACTGGATCGTCGTCCATGAAGTGAATCCTGCAAAGACTGAAAATCGATCTGCTATGTGGGAGATTACGTTGCAGAATAATTTAGGAACTTTGCGGGATTCATTTCGATTGACGAACGACTTGATTTCTGTTTATATTTGTGTGGCCCTGAAAAGGGCCTTTTTCTTTTTTTTTTCCTTTCCGTAGCAGTAGACTTGCGGATTGCGTTCCATATCACTTTATCCAAGGGAGCCGTCCAGTTCCGTCGGACCGACCACCAGGTAAGCTTCGGAAGCCTCTTGCAAAGCCATGACGTAGCTCTGGAAACGGAGATCGGTATTAAAGTCCTGGTCGAATTCCCTGACTAAGCGCTGGAACGGCAGTTTTCGGATCGAAAGTTCCGTGGACTCCGCGGCGGTTTCAGGCCTATGATGATGGGGTTCCTCGCGTCCAGCGTCGGCGCTCTTACGAGCGGATGCCAAATCAGCCATACGCTTCTTGACGTATCCTTTGCCACCCGTCGACATGCGGGCGGTTGCGGTCTGGCGTTTGCGCTGGTACGGCAGTTTTCGGATCGAAAGTTCCGTGGACTCCGCGGCGGTTTCAGGCCTGTGATGATGGGGTTCCTCGCGTCCAGCGCTCTTCCGAGCGGCTGCCAAATCAGCCATACGCTTCTTGACGTATCCTTTGCCACCCGTTGACATACGGGCGGTAACGGTCTGCCTAGTGGCCATCACGATCGGATATGATTCAGTCGGAAGCTTGGGGCCCCATTTATAGACAGCGAAGCAGCTGGCAACACCCCTCCGACAGAACGAACTGCCGATTGGTCGACCGAGTGCACGAGGACGGGCCCAAGAGACCATAAATACTGGTTCGGTTTTTTTTTTTTTTTTTTTCACTGTCTTAATTCTTTCCCACCTTTGAGAATATTGTGAATTTTACTACAAGTCCCTAATAAGTTTTTAAAAATATTTTTTCTTCCTATTTTCATTGCTAGAATGCTATATATCCGAATAATCGAGCCTACAGAAACCGAAAACAAGTGCACGCCCACGGGCCATCTGATTGGCCCACGCAAAAGTGTCTTCCCAATCCGGTCCAATGAGTATAAATAGAAGGTTCAAAATCTGTTCCTCATATATTGATCGTCTTTCGTCGAATCAAGATGCCTCCCCAAGCTAGTCGTAAAGCAATCAACTAAAAGCATATGAGTATCTGGCAATTTCCTAGCTCCTTTTTGCCAGAAACTTGAATGCATTTTCATTACAGGGGAAAAGACTTCACGTTGGAATTCATTTACGTTGTTTTTAATAAGACAACTTCCCCTGTCGTTCTGTTTAAATTTTGCCCCTTTTAAATAAAAAATTGTTTTAATTTTTTGAACCAAAGTGAGGGAGGAAAAGAAAAAATCTGTTCGTCATTTAATTTAACTTTTCCAAAAGTTTTGCTTGCCGAATTTTGTGATATTCCTAGGTAAAAGAGATAAAATACGCAACGGGCTAATTTATTTTTTAAATTAAAAAAAAAGAACAATGAGAATATTTGTAAAATGTGCATGCACGGGGAATTTAAAAGAGGGAAAAAAAAGAATGCCAACAGCACGCGGTGTTCCCAGGTGGTCACCCTCCCAAGTACAAGTGGGCGAGTTGTCATATTTCATTTGTGTGGGCCCTGAAAAGGGCCTTTTTTTTTTTTTTTTTTTTCCTTTCCGTAGCAGTAAGACTTATTTCCATAACAATGAAGGCCTGTAGTTCGTTCCGTACCTCTCTCTTTCTTCAGATTTCGACGAGAAAGCGGATTGCGTTCAATATAACTCTATCCAAGCGAGCCCTCCAGTTTAGCCGTTTTTTCTTTTTCAAAGGCCGAAATGTCGGACCCGCGATCAGAGCCGAGATGGGTACGATGCCTCCACGCCTGGCGAGCCTCTTGATAATACCTTGGCTGTTGTGCAGTCGAAACTTAGACCGCGCCTTCTCCCCGCACTTCCTTCCGGTACCTTTACCGCGACCAGACATCGTTTCAGCTCGACGAAGAGTCTAAAAATGATTCTGGTGCCGGCAAACCCCCGTCTTTTATACTCCTCGTGTGGCGTGTGGGCGGAGCCTATACGACTGCGGACCTATCTGCTTGCGCTGGAGAAATAAAATGGCAGCTAAACGTTTGTACACCCCGTATAAATAGGACCGCGAAATTCGGCCGGCATTCATTTGGATTTTTGTCTCTGATATGGATATTTCTTACCTTCCAGAAAGAAGTCTATTTGACTTGAGGCCGCTAATGTCGGCGCTTCCGTCTGTATCGCCCGTCGATATTAAAGGAACCTACTGCTCGTGAAAAAAAATACAGCCGTTTGTTCGGACCGTTTTTCGCTCACAGATGAAGATATGGGAGGGAATTATTGAAAAAATCAAGTCTGCCTCTCGTAGCACCACGTATCAAAAGCATGTTGAGAACACCACACCCTGTATTGCAAACCAGGAACGCCGACATTTAAGATCAGCAAGGGTGAAAATATATTAACCCTATCGAATGAAAGCAATAAGGGATTTTTAAATCCCATACAGTTTGAAAAAAAAAAAAAAAAAAGGCCCTTATCAGGGCCACACAAATGAAAAAGAAAAAAATCAATCAACTAAAAGCATATGAGTATCTGGCAATTTCCTAGCTCCTTTTTTGCCAGAAACTTGAATGCATTTTCATTACAGGGGAAATAAAGACTTCACGTTGGAATTCATTTACGTTGTTTTTATAATAAGACATATAATTTTTAATAAGACAATAAATGATTCATTATGGATTCATTCATATGGAAATGATTTTATATGATTCATTATCGTGGAGTAATAAAAGTTTCACATAATTCTTTTCAAACTGTTTGTCCTTGGAGGAAATGAATTAGTTATTTCATAAAACTGGATATAAGAAATTTAACTTTATACTCGTGGCTATCGTGCGAACGAAGAAAAAAATTCATGCATTTAAGGGTTAAAAGAATTCAGTTTTTTCCTTCTCGTATCTTTACTCTTCTCTTTTTTGCGTCTGTGATGTGTTTACTGGCATCGTCGTCCATGAAGTGAATCCTGCAAAGACTGAAAATCGATCTGCCTATATGGGGGAGATTACGTTGCAGAATAATTTAGGAACTTTGCGGATTCATTTCGATTGGACGAACGACCTTGATTTCTGTTTATATTTGTGTGGCCCTGAAAAGGGCCTTTTTCTTTTTTTTTTTTCCTTTCCGTAGCAGTAGACTTGCGGATTGCGTTCCATATCACTTTATCCAAGGGAGCCGTCCAGTTCCGTCGGACCGACCACCAGGTAAGCTTCGGAAGCCTCTTGCAAAGCCATGACGTAGCTCTGGAAACGGAGATCGGTTATTAAATGTCCTGGTCGAATTCCCTGGACTAAGCGCTGGAACGGCACGTTTTCGGATCGAAAGTTCCGTGGCTCCGCGGCGGGTTTCAAGGCCTATGATGATGGGGTTCCTCGCGTCCAGCGTCGGCGCTTTACGAGCGGATGCCAAATCAGCACCATACGCTTCTTGACGTATCCTTTTGCACCCGTCGACACTATGCGGGCGTGTGCGGTCTGGCGTTTGCGCTTGGTACGGCAGTTTCGGATCGAAAGTTTGCCGTGGACTCCGCGGTCCGGTTTCAGGCCTGTGATGATGGGTTCCTCGCGTTCCGGCGCTCTCCCGAGCGGCTGCTCCCAAATCAGCCATTACGCTTCTTGACGTATCCTTTTGCCACCCGTTGACATAGCGGCGGTAACGGTCTGCCTAGTGGCCCATCAACGATCGGATATGATTCAGTCGGAAGCTTGGGGCCCCATTTATAGACAGCGAAGCAGCTGCGCAAACACCCCTCCGACCAGAACGAACTGACCGATTGGTTCGACCCGAGTGCACTGAGGACGCGGCCCAAGAGACCATAAATACTGGTTCGGTTTTTTTTTTTTTGTTTTTCACTGTCTATAATTCTTTCCACCTTGAGAATATTGTGAATTTTACTACAAGTCCCTAATAAGTTTTTAAGAAATATTTTTTTCTTCCTATTTTCATTGCTAGAATGCTATATATTCCGAATAATCGAGCCTACAGCAACAACCGAAACAAGTGCACGCCCACGGGCCCATCTGATTAGGCCCACGCAAAAAGTGTCTTCCCAATCCGGTCCAATGAGTATAAATAGAAGGTTCAAAATCTGTTCTCCAGTATATTGATCGTCTTCGTCGAATCGAAGATGCCTCCCCAAGCTAGTCGTAAAGCAATCAACTATAAAAGCTCATATGAGTTATCTGGCAATTTCCTAGCTCCTTTTTGCCAGAAACTTGAATGCATTTTCATTACAGGGGAAAAAGACTTCACGTTGGAATTCATTTACGTTGTTTTTAATAAGACAACTTCCCCTGTCGTTCTGTTTAAATTTTGCCCACTTTTAAATAAAAAAATTGTTTAATTTTTTGAACCAAAGTGAGGGGAGGAAAAGAAAAAATCCTGTTCGTCATTTTAATTTAACTTTTCCAAAGTTTTGCTTGCCGAATTTTGTGATATTCCATAGGTAAAAGAGATAAAATACGCAACGGCTAATTTATTTTTTAAATATATAAAAAAAGAACAATGAGAATATTTGTAAAATGTGCATGCACGGGGAATTCTAAAAGAAGGGAAAAAAAAGAATGCCAACAGCACGCGGTGTTCCCAGGTGGTCACCCTCCCAAGTACAAGTGGGCGAGTTGTCATATTTCATTTGTGTGGCCCTGAAAATGGGCCTTTTTTTTTTTTTTTTTTATTTCCTTTCCGTCAGAAGTAAGACTTATTTTCCATAACAATGAAGGCCTGTAGTTTCGTTGCCGTACTCTCTCTCTTTCTTCAGATTCGACGAGAAAAGCGGATTGCGTTTCAATATATAATCTCTATCCAAGCTGAGCCCTCAGTTTAGCCGTTTTTTTCTTTTTCATCCAAAGCGCCGAACATGTCGGACACCGCGATCAAGAGCCGAGCATGGTACGATGCCTCCACGCCTGGCGAGCCTCTTGATAAATACACTTGGCTGTTGTAGCATCGAAACTATAGACCGCGCCTTCTCTCCCGGCACTTCCTTACCAGGTACCTTTACTCGCGACCAGATAACATCGTTTCAAGCTCGACGAAGAGTCTAAAAATGATTCTGGTGCAGGTCAACCCCCTGTCTTTTATACTCTCTCGTGTGGCTGTGTGGGCGGAGCCTATTACGACTGCGGGACTCACTAGCTTGCGCTGGAGAAATATAAATAGTGCAGCTAAAACGCTTTGTACATCCCGTATAAATAGGACCAGCGCGAAATTCGGCGGCTCTTCTATTATGGATTTTTGGTCTCTGATTATGGATATTTCTTACCTTCCAGAAAGAAGTCTATTTGACTTGACGGCTGCTAATGTCGGCGCTTCCGTCTGTATCGCGCAGTCGATATTAAGGAACCTACCTGCTCGTAGAAAAAAATACAGCGTTTGTTCGGACCGTTTTTCGCTCACAGATGAAGATATGGAGGAATTATTGGAAAATATCAAGTCTGCGCTTCTGTCGATCGCACACTACGTATCCAAAAATGCATGTTGAGAACACTCACAACCCTGTATTGCAAACCAGGAACGCCGACATTTAAGATCTGCAAGGGGTGAAAATATTACCCTATCGAATTGTGAAAGCAATAAGGGATTTTTAAATCCCATACAGTTTGAAAAAAAAAAAAAAAAAAGGCCCTTATCAGGAGCCAACACAAATGAAAAGAAAAAAATCAATCCAACTAAAAGCATATGAGTATCTGGCAATTTCCTAGCATCCTTTTTGCCAGAAACTTGAATGCATTTTCATTACAGGGGAATAAAGACTTCACGTTGGAATTCATTTTACGTTGTTTTTTACATAAGACATATAATTTTTAATAAGACAATAAAATGATTCATATGGATTCATTTCATATGGAATTGATTTATATGATTCATATCGTGAGTAATAAAAGTTTTCACATAATTCTTTCTCAAACTGTTTGTCCTTGGAGATAATGAATTAGTTATTCATTAAAACTGATATAAGAAATTTAACTTATATCTCGTGGCTATCGTTGCGAACGAGAAAAAAAATATCATGGCATTTAAGGGTTACAAAGAATTCCAGTTTTTTCCTTCTCTGTATCATTTACTCTATCTCTTTTTTGCGTCTGTGTGTGTTTACTGGATCGTCGTCCATGAAGTGAATCCTGCAAAGACTGAAAATCGATCTGCTATGGGGGAGATTACGTTGCAGAATAATTTAGGAACTTTGCGGGATTCATTTCGATTGACGAACGACTTGATTTCTGTTTATATTGTGTGTGCCCTGAAAAGGGCCTTTTTCTTTTTTTTTTCCTTTCCGTAGCAGTAGACTTGCGGATTGCGTTCACATATCACTTTATCCAAGGGAGCCGTCCAGTTCCGTCGGACCGACCACCAGGTAAGCTTCGGAAGCCTCTTGCAAAGCCATGACGTAGCTCTGGAAACGGAGATCGGTATTAAAGTCCTGGTCGAATTCCCTGACTAAGCGCTGGAACGGCAGTTTTCGGATCGGAAAGTTCCGTGGACTCCGCGCGCGGTTTCAGGCCTATGATGATGGGGTTCCTCGC
This sequence comes from Cheiracanthium punctorium, assembly GCA_038373885.1. Classification (NCBI taxonomy): domain Eukaryota; kingdom Metazoa; phylum Arthropoda; class Arachnida; order Araneae; family Cheiracanthiidae; genus Cheiracanthium; species Cheiracanthium punctorium. Next base: position 7,802 of record JAWZYV010008569.1, read on the forward strand.
GTCCAGCGTCGGCGCTCTTACGAGCGGATGCCAAATCAGCCATACGCTTCTTGACGTATCCTTTGCCACCCGTCGACATGCGGGCGGTTGCGGTCTGGCGTTTGCGCTGGTACGGCAGTTTTCGGATCGAAAGTTCCGTGGACTCCGCGGCGGTTTCAGGCCTGTGATGATGGGGTTCCTCGCGTCCAGCGCTCTTCCGAGCGGCTGCCAAATCAGCCATACGCTTCTTGACGTATCCTTTGCCACCCGTTGACATACGGGCGGTAACGGTCTGCCTAGTGGCCATCACGATCGGATATGATTCAGTCGGAAGCTTGGGGCCCCATTTATAGACAGCGAAGCAGCTGGCAACACCCCTCCGACAGAACGAACTGCCGATTGGTCGACCGAGTGCACGAGGACGGGCCCAAGAGACCATAAATACTGGTTCGGTTTTTTTTTTTTTTTTTTTCACTGTCTTAATTCTTTCCCCACCTTTGAGAATATTGTGAATTTTACTACAAGTCCCTAATAAGTTTTTAAAAATATTTTTTCTTCCTATTTTCATTGCTAGAATGCTATATATCCGAATAATCGAGCCTACAGAAACCGAAAACAAGTGCACGCCCACGGGCCATCTGATTGGCCCACGCAAAAGTGTCTTCCCAATCCGGTCCAATGAGTATAAAATAGAAGGTTCAAAATCTGTTCCTCATATATTGATCGTCTTTCGTCGAATCAAGATGCCTCCCCAAGCTAGTCGTAAAAGCAATCAACTAAAAGCATATGAGTATCTGGCAATTTCCTAGCTCCTTTTTGCCAGAAACTTGAATGCATTTTCATTACAGGGGAAAAGACTTCACGTTGGAATTCATTTACGTTGTTTTTAATAAGACAACTTCCCCTGTCGTTCTGTTTAAATTTTGCCCCTTTTAAATAAAAAATTGTTTTTAATTTTTTTGAACCAAAGTGAGGGAGGAAAAGAAAAAATCTGTTCGTCATTTAATTTAACTTTTCCAAAAGTTTTGCTTGCCGAATTTTGTGATATTCCTAGGTAAAAGAGATAAAATACGCAACGGGCTAATTTATTTTTTAAATTAAAAAAAAAGAACAATGAGAATATTTGTAAAATGTGCATGCACGGGGAATTTAAAAGAGGGAAAAAAAAGAATGCCAACAGCACGCGGTGTTCCCAGGTGGTCACCCTCCCAAGTACAAGTGGGCGAGTTGTCATATTTCATTTGTGTGGCCCTGAAAAGGGCCTTTTTTTTTTTTTTTTTTTTTCCTTTCCGTAGCAGTAAGACTTATTTCCATAACAATGAAGGCCTGTAGTTCGTTCCGTACCTCTCTCTTTCTTCAGATTCGACGAGAAAGCGGATTGCGTTCAATATAACTCTATCCAAGCGAGCCCTCCAGTTTAGCCGTTTTTTCTTTTTCAAAGGCCGAAATGTCGGACCCGCGATCAGAGCCGAGATGGGTACGATGCCTCCACGCCTGGCGAGCCTCTTGATAATACCTTGGCTGTTGTGCAGTCGAAACTTAGACCGCGCCTTCTCCCCGCACTTCCTTCCGGTACCTTTACCGCGACCAGACATCGTTTCAGCTCGACGAAGAGTCTAAAAATGATTCTGGTGCCGGCAAACCCCCGTCTTTTATACTCCTCGTGTGGCGTGTGGGCGGAGCCTATACGACTGCGGACCTATCTGCTTGCGCTGGAGAAATAAAATGGCAGCTAAACGTTTGTACACCCCGTATAAATAGGACCGCGAAATTCGGCCGGCATTCATTTGGATTTTTGTCTCTGATATGGATATTTCTTACCTTCCAGAAAGAAGTCTATTTGACTTGAGGCCGCTAATGTCGGCGCTTCCGTCTGTATCGCCCGTCGATATTAAGGAACCTACTGCTCGTGAAAAAAATACAGCCGTTTGTTCGGACCGTTTTTCGCTCACAGATGAAGATATGGAGGAATTATTGAAAAAATCAAGTCTGCCTCTCGTAGCACCACGTATCAAAAGCATGTTGAGAACACCACACCCTGTATTGCAAACCAGGAACGCCGACATTTAAGATCAGCAAGGGTGAAAATATTACCCTATCGAATGAAAGCAATAAGGGATTTTTAAATCCCATACAGTTTGAAAAAAAAAAAAAAAAAAGGCCCTTATCAGGGCCACACAAATGAAAAAGAAAAAAATCAATCAACTAAAAGCATATGAGTATCTGGCAATTTCCTAGCTCCTTTTTGCCAGAAACTTGAATGCATTTTCATTACAGGGGAAATAAAGACTTCACGTTGGAATTCATTTACGTTGTTTTTAATAAGACATATAATTTTTAATAAGACAATAAATGATTCATATGGATTCATTCATATGGAATGATTTATATGATTCATATCGTGAGTAATAAAAGTTTCACATAATTCTTTCAAACTGTTTGTCCTTGGAGAAATGAATTAGTTATTCATAAAACTGATATAAGAAATTTAACTTATACTCGTGGCTATCGTGCGAACGAGAAAAAAATTCATGCATTTAAGGGTTAAAAGAATTCAGTTTTTTCCTTCTCGTATCTTTACTCTTCTCTTTTTTGCGTCTGTGTGTGTTTACTGGATCGTCGTCCATGAAGTGAATCCTGCAAAGACTGAAAATCGATCTGCTATGGGGGAGATTACGTTGCAGAATAATTTAGGAACTTTGCGGGATTCATTTCGATTGACGAACGACTTGATTTCTGTTTATATTTGTGTGGCCCTGAAAAGGGCCTTTTTCTTTTTTTTTTCCTTTCCGTAGCAGTAGACTTGCGGATTGCGTTCCATATCACTTTATCCAAGGGAGCCGTCCAGTTCCGTCGGACCGACCACCAGGTAAGCTTCGGAAGCCTCTTGCAAAGCCATGACGTAGCTCTGGAAACGGAGATCGGTATTAAAGTCCTGGTCGAATTCCCTGACTAAGCGCTGGAACGGCAGTTTTCGGATCGAAAGTTCCGTGGACTCCGCGGCGGTTTCAGGCCTATGATGATGGGGTTCCTCGCGTCCAGCGTCGGCGCTCTTACGAGCGGATGCCAAATCAGCCATACGCTTCTTGACGTATCCTTTGCCACCCGTCGACATGCGGGCGGTTGCGGTCTGGCGTTTGCGCTGGTACGGCAGTTTTCGGATCGAAAGTTCCGTGGACTCCGCGGCGGTTTCAGGCCTGTGATGATGGGGTTCCTCGCGTCCAGCGCTCTTCCGAGCGGCTGCCAAATCAGCCATACGCTTCTTGACGTATCCTTTGCCACCCGTTGACATACGGGCGGTAACGGTCTGCCTAGTGGCCATCACGATCGGATATGATTCAGTCGGAAGCTTGGGGCCCCATTTATAGACAGCGAAGCAGCTGGCAACACCCCTCCGACAGAACGAACTGCCGATTGGTCGACCGAGTGCACGAGGACGGGCCCAAGAGACCATAAATACTGGTTCGGTTTTTTTTTTTTTTTTTTCACTGTCTTAATTCTTTCCCACCTTTGAGAATATTGTGAATTTTACTACAAGTCCCTAATAAGTTTTTAAAAATATTTTTTCTTCCTATTTTCATTGCTAGAATGCTATATATCCGAATAATCGAGCCTACAGAAACCGAAAACAAGTGCACGCCCACGGGCCATCTGATTGGCCCACGCAAAAGTGTCTTCCCAATCCGGTCCAATGAGTATAAATAGAAGGTTCAAAATCTGTTCCTCATATATTGATCGTCTTTCGTCGAATCAAGATGCCTCCCCAAGCTAGTCGTAAAGCAATCAACTAAAAGCATATGAGTATCTGGCAATTTCCTAGCTCCTTTTTGCCAGAAACTTGAATGCATTTTCATTACAGGGGAAAAGACTTCACGTTGGAATTCATTTACGTTGTTTTTAATAAGACAACTTCCCCTGTCGTTCTGTTTAAATTTTGCCCCTTTTAAATAAAAAATTGTTTTAATTTTTTGAACCAAAGTGAGGGAGGAAAAGAAAAAATCTGTTCGTCATTTAATTTAACTTTTCCAAAAGTTTTGCTTGCCGAATTTTGTGATATTCCTAGGTAAAAGAGATAAAATACGCAACGGGCTAATTTATTTTTTAAATTAAAAAAAAAGAACAATGAGAATATTTGTAAAATGTGCATGCACGGGGAATTTAAAAGAGGGAAAAAAAAGAATGCCAACAGCACGCGGTGTTCCCAGGTGGTCACCCTCCCAAGTACAAGTGGGCGAGTTGTCATATTTCATTTGTGTGGCCCTGAAAAGGGCCTTTTTTTTTTTTTTTTTTTTCCTTTCCGTAGCAGTAAGACTTATTTCCATAACAATGAAGGCCTGTAGTTCGTTCCGTACCTCTCTCTTTCTTCAGATTCGACGAGAAAGCGGATTGCGTTCAATATAACTCTATCCAAGCGAGCCCTCCAGTTTAGCCGTTTTTTCTTTTTCAAAGGCCGAAATGTCGGACCCGCGATCAGAGCCGAGATGGGTACGATGCCTCCACGCCTGGCGAGCCTCTTGATAATACCTTGGCTGTTGTGCAGTCGAAACTTAGACCGCGCCTTCTCCCCGCACTTCCTTCCGGTACCTTTACCGCGACCAGACATCGTTTCAGCTCGACGAAGAGTCTAAAAATGATTCTGGTGCCGGCAAACCCCCGTCTTTTATACTCTTCGTGTGGCGTGTGGGCGGAGCCTATACGACTGCGGACCTATCTGCTTGCGCTGGAGAAATAAAATGGCAGCTAAACGTTTGTACACCCCGTATAAATAGGACCGCGAAATTCGGCCGGCATTCATTTGGATTTTTGTCTCTGATATGGATATTTCTTACCTTCCAGAAAGAAGTCTATTTGACTTGAGGCCGCTAATGTCGGCGCTTCCGTCTGTATCGCCCGTCGATATTAAGGAACCTACTGCTCGTGAAAAAAATACAGCCGTTTGTTCGGACCGTTTTTCGCTCACAGATGAAGATATGGAGGGAATTATTGAAAAAATCAAGTCTGCCTCTCGTAGCACCACGTATCAAAAGCATGTTGAGAACACCACACCCTGTATTGCAAACCAGGAACGCCGACATTTAAGATCAGCAAGGGTGAAAATATTACCCTATCGAATGAAAGCAATAAGGGATTTTTAAATCCCATACAGTTTGAAAAAAAAAAAAAAAAAAAGGCCCTTATCAGGGCCACACAAATGAAAAAGAAAAAAATCAATCAACTAAAAGCATATGAGTATCTGGCAATTTCCTAGCTCCTTTTTGCCAGAAACTTGAATGCATTTTCATTACAGGGAAATAAAGACTTCACGTTGGAATTCATTTACGTTGTTTTTAATAAGACATATAATTTTTAATAAGACAATAAATGATTCATATGGATTCATTCATATGGAATGATTTATATGATTCATATCGTGAGTAATAAAAGTTTCACATAATTCTTTCAAACTGTTTGTCCTTGGAGAAATGAATTAGTTATTCATAAAACTGATATAAGAAATTTAACTTATACTCGTGGCTATCGTGCGAACGAGAAAAAAATTCATGCATTTAAGGGTTAAAGAATTCAGTTTTTTCCTTCTCGTATCTTTACTCTTCTCTTTTTTGCGTCTGTGTGTGTTTACTGGATCGTCGTCC
>JAWZYV010008572.1:0-15567 GCA_038373885.1 Cheiracanthium punctorium
AAATTTTTAGAGAAACCATTTGGGGGCCCGGGCGCTTCCTCCGAATGCCCTCTCGGAAATCAGATCCTGCCTCTTACTGAGGAATTTAGAGGAAATAGAATATTAGAATATGTAATATTTGAAAATTAGGCTTACGCGCCTAAAAATCACATTTAACTATTTTAGAGATTTGGGGGTCCCCTTGCGTCGCGGGGTTTCTGGGATCCTCCGCTGCGTCACTGCGTAAGATTGCTGGAAAATAAAAAATCAAATTACTCTTAATATAAAGTTGTATATCCACTTTTGAATGCCTCACCAGGTCCCCCTTGGGCAGGGGGGTGGTCGGCGATCGCCGACCACCCCACCTGCCCAGTCCGGGCCTGATTTTTATACATAGGGATAGATACTGTAAAAACTTATTTTTTTAAAAATGTATTCCTAGTGCCTGTTAATTGCCCTAGGGGGAGCTGAGCCGTCCATAGCGCCCCCAGCGCTAAGGCCATGGTTAGAACCCCTTGAGAGGGACGCCCAAGGCATCCACCTCGCTTATGCAGCCTTGTCCCTTGTCTTAAACGCATTATTCCAATAAAGTAAATAAAAAACTTTGTAAAAAACACACATAAGAAGTTATAGGTAAGTAGATACGTACAGATACAAGTAGGACGAAGGGCTTTGACTGACGAAGACCAAAACAATTTTTGGTCGAAACGTACGCATCTAGTTACCTATAACTTCTTATGTGTGTTTTTTACAAAGTTTTTTATTTACTTTATCGTTTAACACCAGTATTTTGAGTGTTTTTTCCGTTACATTATTCCAATATCCAATAAAACATCTTGTCACTGTAGAAATACTGAGGGCAGTCTTATTTTTCTGTAATTAGTTTCTGTAGTTCCAGTTGTTTATAAACTCCCTTACTGAAATATGAAGTGTGACAATGGTGTAGGAACTTTGTAAAAGTAGGTGGAACTGTGACAAGGCCGTAGCCGGGGAGGGGGGGGGATGAAGAGTAGTTGATCCCTCCCCTCCATTTTTGTGACTGCAGTAGTACTTTTTTATTTGCGACCTGGAATCTGGGGATCACCTATAGGAGAAAATGGTTTAGCGCTATATATACCCCCCCCCCCCTCCCGAAATTTGTTTTCTGGCTATGGCTTTGAGCTGCTGGGCATGTTGTGAGGTAATTAATTGGGTTATAATTACTGCATCTCTCCTCTCTTTGTTGGCCATTGTGTCAATTTCCTTGAAAAAGAGGACTACATTTTTAAAATCAGGCTTGAGGCAAATATTGTATGGTAAACAGATGTGGTGCGAGAATTTCTCACAGACCTCACACGTCTGTGGAATTCCTCCGGGGGAGCTGAGCCCGTCTAAAATATTCCAGGGGAAGCCCGAGCTCGCCCAGCTCCCCCGGCTCCTACGCCCCTGAAGTGTGAAGCGTTATGGCTAAAGTGTGAAGGTCCCGCGTTCGGGCCTACGCGCTGCTGTCGATCTAACGATCTGGAGCTTTGGGCCATTTTCTTCAGATTTAACGTGAATACCCTTTAGAATCCCTAAAAAAGTCCTTCGCCCAAGGCAGCCAGCTGTATGCAGATGCCCCTCGTGTAGGTTTGCCACAACACTAAGAAGTAATACTTATTTTGGATTTTTAATAAATCAACATTTTAAATCCCCATCCCCCTAAACATTTTGTTTGTTTATAAAAAACTTCGTAGTGAGAAAATATGTATTGTTACAAAAATACATAACACTTTTTTTTTTGCCGTGTTCTACGAATTCGTGTTGTAGACCCGTGTTATAAAGGGGTCTACTGTAATCTGTTAAAATAAAATATGAAATTAGCTATTTATTTATTACGAATTGACAGTGAGATCAACGTCAGTGTCAGGTAACAAGTGTGACATAGCCTTAAGAGTTCAGAAAGGATAATAAACTTTATCGCAGGAGTTCAGTCACGAACGTTTTCATTTGTAAAAGCGACACGAATGTTTCACAGAAACATTGTGCATTTTTGACTTTTAACGTACGTGGTGCATCGATTGTTTCATGTAAATTTTGTTAATTTAGGTAAAATTCAATCAAGTCATCTGCAACATAACTGCGCTAATGCATTGTCCACGCTTTACGAAATGCAACATAAAATAAAGTAGTTGTCAACATCATGTACATTTATTTATGTGGTATAAATTAATGCTGTAAATTAAACCTAACAAACAGAATTATGGGATGTAGAAATCAGCCATTTTTAAAGAGAAAAGTTTCGTCTGCATACCTAAGAGCCAGTGACCGCCAGACCTTCGTCATAGTATAAAAGCTGAAACTTTCTCTGCACATACCCCCCAACAGAGGTAGGAACCATCGGCCACTATAAAGTTTGGATGATCGTGGCTTTGTCAGGTAACAGGTGGCAAAGGTGTATATAATTGCCAAAAATTTCGTCATTTAATAAAGCTTCATTTTTTTATATGTTCTTCTTCGCAGTACTAGAAATCACTTTATCCCTTGCCAGACACTTTTCCATCGTGGCAAACCCCCGCCAGACAATCTCAAAGTCATGGAAAACTGTCGTGTTCGTAAACTCCCGCGACGAAGTGCGTCAAGCTGTCACAAAGTGCCAAGCACATTTTATACTGCTACTTCTGAACTTTCTTGCAGCGCGCTCGTAATAGAATTACGTTTTTCAAGACTTTGAGATTGTCTGGCGGGGGTTTGCCACGATGGAAAAGTGTCTGGCAAGGGATAAAGTGATTTCTAGTACTGCGAAGAAGAACATATAAAAAAAAAATGAAGCTTTATGAAATGACGAAATTTTCGGCAATTTTATACACCTTTGCCACCTGTTAACCTGCCAAAGCCACGATCCTCCAAAGTTTATAGTGGCCGATTGCTCCTACCTCTGTTGGGGGGTATGCGCAGAGAAAGTTTCAGCTTTTATACTATGACGAAGGTCTGGCGGTCGCTGGCTCTTGCTCAATAAAGATCTTTCTTTCTAGGTCGCCAGTGACATTGAGGGAGTTTTTGTGTCAGCATTTTGCAATCATTTTATATTTGAACTCATGACGTCTAATTTTAGTCACGATTCAAATACTTTTTCAGTTCTTGAAATTCCGCATCGCCGTATTTAATTCGAATTATATGTGTAAGGAAAACATTCAATTCCTCCCGTGCGGATAACGGGTACACAGCTAGTTCTTGAACAAACGATGCTAAAATTTTATGTTTACACATACTGTTATAAATTTTTAGGGTGACCCGCTCTTTTGGGAAACTAGTCTAAAATTCGTATTCTACACGTCAACGTCAAAATAATTAAAATTTACATTTTTGTTGCATGAAAATGGGTTAACTAGAACGCGAGATATTGAGTTCCCATTGCTTAAAATAGGGTTTTCTTTTCTCGAATTCTCGAGAAATATTGGCGCAATTGCTTAGCTGACTTCTCTTTTGAAAACTTATTTTTAACACCAAATTTGGCGAGTTTCCACGAAAAAGTCGCCACGCTTGGCAGCATGGCATTTGGCGCGATTTTACTACGTGTGTCTATGGGGGGGGGGCGTATGATGTTTGCTGCCAGTGACGGTCCTAGATAAATTTCTAAGTGGTGCGAAATACAAAAATGCGCCTCTAAACCCCCCCCCCCCCCCACACACACACACATGCAGCTAGAAAAAATTTTCAGAACGGTTAAAATGAAAATTTAAACAATATATGGGCACTCAACTATACGTATACAAAGTATGGCATTTTGGCGCCCCTCCAGAGATGGCGCCCTGTGCGGTCGCACCGTTCGCTCCACCCTAGGACCAGCTCTGTTTGCTACCCTGCATTAGTATTACGTATATAACTTAGCGTTACTCAATTGCATTTCTATTGCACAAAGTTCACGATTGGTTGAGATTTCTCTAGAGATGGAATCTCTGGAATTTTCGCGTAATGTCGGCGTTAAGTATAAAAGAGCAGAATCGCTTGTAGAGTTCATTAGCTGTGAGTTTACTGCATTAGGTTACGGGTTTGTGTACTTAAGCAATCACTTGTACAAGCGATGTTTAGCTTGTTTTGAGAAGCTTATTTTTAAATGCTGTTAGTGAATACTTCATTGTTTTATGAGGGTACGAATTGACGGGGTGTGTGGGGGGGGGAGGATGCCGAAGATCGTCCCCGGCTGGAGAATGTAATATCCCTGGCTAGAGAGATATTAAATGATCCCTGCCAGGGATACTATTTATCCCCTGTTGAAGAAATGTGAAACTGGTGATTGAAGATTTGGAATTGAAGTCAAAATGAAAATAGTACGTTATCGTTTGTTATTATACTCCAAGGCGACTGCCTGAAATTTTCGTCTCTTTTCTAAGCTCAAAACCCTCAAGGAAGGCTTCCAATATAGGTACATTGCATGTGCGCCGGCAGAATATATCCCAGGGGGGGGCAAAGACTACTCCAGGGGGTCGCGCAAAGACTACTTCAACGTATGGTTACCATTTTGGAAGAGCAAAAAAGCAAGGAAAAACACTGCATACAAATTCCAGGGAGGCCACTGCCCCCCTTGCCCTATGCTGCCGGCGCCCATGGTACATTATATGTAGGTTGAGTATCTGTGATTCCATAGAACAAACAATCTATGACTTAAGTTTGAAAAGTCAGTTCCCAGACATGTCGCGGCGACTGCACCTGTTATGTAATAGCATGTGAGAAAAACATTTACACCTTCCCTCCTTTTTCCTTTCAAGTGCTTCCCCGGCTGGAGAATGTTCGCTTTCAAATGTTTCCCCCCCCCCTCCCCTGGAGAAAATGTTCAATCCGCACCCTGCATGTGGACGAATTTTATTGCGTGATAAAAAGGGGCGGATCAAAGTGGGGCGGAGGGGCGATCGCCCCCCCCCCGAGAAAGGAGACATTAATGTAAAAAGATACTATTTTACTTCCATAAAATGGATGTATAAGTCAATCTTTCTAACTAACCGCCCCCTCCCCCGGACAAACTTGCATTAATCCGCCACTGCGTGATAAAAGCAGCATCTGAGAAAGCTTGCGTGTTAAGCTGACTGTTACAAATCAAGAAAGCAAGTTACTATTCCAGTGAACTTCGACGAAGTTCTAGAATCAATAAAATTTGTGTTTCGTCCTGTCAACCGGACACTTTACTAGAACTTTCCACATACACTGGACTTTTACTACGAACCAGAAAACTTAAGAGTTTTCTTTCGGCAACAATAGTAAACCTTTGGAGAAAAAATAACCTCTAAATACGTTTTTATGTCTGGCAGCTCCTGACTGTCGGAACCCCTAATAGTATCGATTTACGCTGTCTGTGATTAGCTGGTTTCAGATAATTTTCAGCTAAACATGATCATTAGTAGTATTTTAAAAAAATTAAAAAAAAAGAAAGAATATGTATATAGATACATATATATTGTTTTTGAAGCCATCCTCTCCCCCCCCCTACTAAATGACCCGCTTTTGCAGTACATTATGCTCAAATTTCGCACATTCCTGGTTTTTTAAATTCTTTATTACCCACCTCTTCTCTTAGGCTCTGTTTGTTTCTGCCGCTGTTTCATTGACTACTTGATCGGATTTTGCGCCCCCTCTCCCCCTTCTCAGCTGTGCAGGTAGAGCCCCGCCACTCGCTGTCGTGTGTAGCAGTGCGTGCCTGTGTTTTTATAACTGTCTCTATGGGAACCAGCCGCAAGTCGGTGAACGGGACAGGGTTATACTACCTCCGTCACCCTAAGTCATTTTTTTCCCGAACGAATTTCAATATCCGAAAACATGGCCGATGACGAAGGATTTTCTTGGGTCTTCGAATCCTTGGTGGGTTTTTCTCAAAGGCCCCGTGTGGGAGGCTGCGGTCCTGACCTTCATAGAAAAAAAAATCTGTAGGTAAGTTTCGAATTCGCAGGAACTAAGGCGATTAGTTTTCCTTTCTTTCTTTTTTAACTATTATTCAAATCTTAACGATTGTAGTAATTACTGTGCCTGAGATCAGAACGTGACCAAAATTTTCAAGCGCGGACTGTTAGTTTCGTGACCAGAATGAGAAAGAATAGTAAGGCATTGCTCGGAAAATTGAAAAATAACGATTTAAGGATCGGCCTGTAAACAGAATAAAAATGTCGGGGACTGTCTGGCCCCTCTGTAAAACAATTTAAGGTCCAATATAAAACTAATTGATCGACTGAATCACGTTCAAATGTTGATTATTGTGATTATGGCAACGCTACACTAGGGCGATCTGCCAAGGGGGGGGGTTGCCTTGGTAGGAGGACTTTCTCAGGGGTCCTAACGCGTATTCACGTTACATCTGGAGAAAACCTACCAAAACTCCAGACCGTTAGATCGACAGCCGCGTGATGGGACCCGAACCCGGGACCCTCACACTTCCGCCATGTACCATTTTTCAGTGGCATAACCACTGTGCCATGGTAAGGCGTTCAAATGTTGAAATCAACTTTATACTTTTGATAATTATTAAACACAGACATCAATTTATACTAATTTTACCAGAATATTATTTTTAAACCAGAATTTTTCATCAAAATTTTATAAATTAAAACTTATTTTCAAGGCAAAAAAATGATGTGAATAATGAATTGTGTGTGATTTCGAAAACATTACGATTGTGTGCTCATGCATATGCAGGGATTCGATCTCGGAACCATTAGATTAGATGCTGTAGTGTTTTGCCAATCGACCATATGATCGACTAACATCGGTTCCGAATCAGGTGGTTAGCGAACCCCCAGGGGTTAGCTGGTGTATAAGGGATTTTCTCGGAAATAATACAGTAGTACACACAACGATTACACAAGGGTAAAATAAATAAAAACTTTGTGTAAAAAAACACACATGCAATAACATTGTATGTGTGTTTTTTTTACACAAAGTTTTTTATTTATTTTATCTTTTAACACCAGTATTTTGAGTGTTTTTTCTGTAGTTTTTACTTGTTATAAGTATCGTTTTTATGTGTGTTTTTTACACAAAATTTTGTATTTATTTTTATCTGGCCGACACCAGTATTTTGGATGTATTTTCTGTGATTACACAAGAGGTTCGCCAATTTCCTTGGGGTTTTAAAAAGAGGTTCGCAGGGGGGGGGGTGAGAACCTCTGGGCTTGTTTGATAACATAAATAATTGCTGATACATTTTTATAAACACTAACAATGTAAAATATCCATAATTAGCTAATGGTGCGACGACGGCGGCCTTCGTTGGTCGTGTGTCTCCCTCAAAATTCGCCAATCTTGGCGACTTTCGTTAATATGTGGTTCAATGTGACACCATAAATGTGTCTCCGAAACTGAATGCAGATTGGTAATATTTTCAATATTTGGCGGTAAATCGAAAAAGGCTAATGTGATAACGTCAGAATGTGGCGATTTCAAGGGAAATATTAAAGATTCGTCGATTTACATGCAGCAAAATTGCAAACTTTCAGTTTTGGACTCGTTAAATATTCATTTTAGGTGTTTAAACTTTAGAAAAACAAATCCCTCGTTCTCTGTGTCCGCTCGATACGTGTACGTTGTACAGGAGAAATTCTTATGTTTTCATTCATTGTTTGGATAGTGCACGAAACATATATATTACTATTTCCTATTATTTTGAACACAAGCATGTTATGTTAAATTACAAAGGCAAAATTATGCATATCCTTTATCACAGTATAACTCTCAATCAAATATCTTATTGATTAATATTGTTTTGTGATTAAAGCACGGTATTAAGCTTCCTAAAATAGTCAGCGTTTACAGGTTATGATTAGGATTAGGTAGAGTGCATATATAAATACATGTAATAATTTTTAAGTGTACTTCTACGTATAATTTTATACCAATTTTTAGAAAATGAATTTTTTTTTTTTTAAGAAAGTTTAAAAAAAATGAACTTCTTTTAACACGCCATTTGTAATATGCTAAAATATGCACAATTACAGCTGCCAACCCTAAGTTTGCGAAAAAGTGTGGAAGAAAGGTACCTAAAAAAAAATTTTAAAAAACATTACCATAGCCGTTTTTTAAATTATTCAACTATCCCAATCGACTTTGTTGCAGACCAGTCCGAGTAATCTACGCTTTATTACAGTTAGTTTGTTGGAAGAAGTTTCGATCTAACGAACCTTTTCATTGGCTTCAGTTCGCGAGGGTTCGTAATGAACGCACTCAATGAGTGTGTTAAAATCAATTTTCGATGAGCTATTTAGAAATATCGTCCAATACAGAAATAATATCTCTGTCAAAATTTTTGGCTTAAATGATTTTTTCCTTGACGTCAGTGATAATGTTTATGTGCGCTCGCTTTCAAAAGGCGCCCATGGCATGGCATGTGCCCTACTTGCTCTACTCTGGATATGGCACTGCATATATTTTGATATTGACATTAATATTGAGCAATTCCATTGGTGTAGTCGAAGGAGGACGCCGTCGCCCTATTTTTTTCATTAGAGCTTATGCATCCCACCACTTTTTATTTTCGGGAGGAAACGCTCAAATGAGTAAAATTTTCATTTTGTGTCGTAAAGAAAGCCAAAAGGAGCCTTTCAACTGGCTCATAATCACGATGTTAAAAGCTTAAAAATTTTCAGATTTCGTTAGAATACATCTTTTATCTTGGTCAATACTCTTGTTATAAAAAGATTTTTTTATCGAATGGTTAAAAAAGGGGAGAGACCGGGATATTCAGGGTTCCAGTATAAATCCAAAAAGAAAAATTGCAGTTATTTTGACAGTAGATATTGTTGAAGATGGTAGATGGAAAATTACGTTTCTACTTAAGCTTGATCAATATTGTTGATCAATATTAATTTTTTAATTGAATATTTCAAAACATTGTTAATTTTACTTAATTAGTAAGTAATTAAACAATAATCATTTGATTAATGTTTATTGCTTTTTACGATTGTTTGCATTTTTAGGTTCTTGATCAGAAGTGAGCGTCCCCCTACTTTTTTTTAGGAGTGCATCACTGGCAATTTCGTTGCTAATTACAGAAAGAAAAATAGTCTCATTAAAATGGCGTTAAATGCGAAGGGGTGTTCGGAAAGTAGTACTCGTTTGATGAATAAAAAACTAGCCACTGAAGATTTCGTAACAAATTTTTCACTTTAGAGCATACATACTTAAGACTATTTTTCCGCATACCTGAAGACATAACTTGACTTTTTTTTTCCTTTTTTTTTTAAATAGTGTTTTGACCCTGTGGAAGGAGATGAGGATGAATACAAGAAAATTCACGAAGAGTATAAAAACTTGGTAAGAACTATTTTCTTTTTAAAAACGTATATCCAAAATATGTAACAAATTTATAGTAAGATTAACTGTACAGAAATTAACATTCAGGCAGCTTCTCAGACTGAATATTCTGCTTCCAGTTTAAAATTGCAATGTTTGTTGTGTATTTGAATATTTCTATTGAAAACCCAATGGAAGCTCTGCACATGTAATAGAATTTTTTCCTTCAAAATCAATCTAAAAGCTGCCAATCATCACAGATTAAAAAAATACCGAAATTTGTCTTCTCTAAAAAATAGCGCTATTATTTTTTTTCTGATTTAGGAAATGAAAATGTTGCTTTTACAAATTGTCTAACATTGATTTTTAACTGAAGATTTCTGCATAAGCGACAGGACAAGCTCCTCCAGTTTTTGCCTCCTCCGAACAAATTGCCACCACCATCCACTTTGTTTCATAATAAAATAAATATTTTACGAATTCGACTCAAAATGTCGCCTCGGATTTTGGCCCCGGATATATGTCCGGGTTTTCTTCCTATAAAGCTGACTTTGCTAGCAAGATATTCAAAAACACGGGAGCTAGCATAGGAATCACACACCATATCAGAAATTACGAGTTTAACCCTTTAACACACAGTGATCCCGCTCTGGGAACACCAAACTCTGACGTTTTGACTGTTGCCAGTCACGAAGAATAGATCTGATTTCTATAAAAAATAGTTGCGGGTGATATAGCTCCACGAGAATCCTTTACTTTTTAGCACGTCCTTTCCCGTAAAAAAAATTGTCACAATTATTTTTAACAGCACTGACATCTGCTGAAAAAATGGAACAATGCGAGAACAGCCGGATAGATTGCCCAATGCTGAAAAAAGGACAGCCGTTGCCATCGCTCGACTTAACTACCAGCAAGATGGCGGACGATCGAAAACTTTCATCGCGTGCCACAGATCTAGAGACCCTTTGTGCCGGGCACAGCCAGCTGTCGTCAAAAAAAGGGTCTCTAGATCTGTGGCACGCGATGAAAGTTTCGATCTTCCGCCATCTTGCTGGTAGTTAAGTCGAGCGATGGCAACGGCTGCCTTTTTTTTCAGCATTGGGAAAGGGTTGCGCCTCAAAGGGTTAAAGCTAATCAAACACCGGCCGTACCATGGTACAGTCTCGGACTTTAGCCATCGAAACCAGTAACCATTGAGGGTTCAATTCCCGACCTTACTTACCACTAAAGACATTTCTGTACCATGATCGCCATGCAGCATTGGTGTACGTGTCCACTAAATCCCCTGTTCCGAAAGTCCCCTCGGCAGTCGCTTGCACTCCCTAATTTTCAGAAGTCCATACCCTCCTGATGAGTACCTGAATTGTAAGGTGAAACTCATAGCAGGATCAAAAGGCCGTAGATCGCACCGCCGAGGGACCAGTAAGCTCTCTTCTGCAAGTATGAAAGTTATGAAGAAGGAGTCTTAAGCAGAGCCTGATTATCACACGGGCATGCGGGGCAATAGCCCGGGACCCCGGAGAAATAAGGGCCCCCAAATCTCCCGATCGATTGTTATATCATGATTTATTACATATTCATATACACTGCAATAATAAATTTTTTGCAACTAAATTTCCTTTGTAATATCTATCGCATAATTTTTAACAATAAAAGGACTTAGAGATTTATTTTCTGTTTCTTCTAATTGAATGGTCTTTTAAGACTCATGGATCCATAAACAAGAAGTTAGGAGTTTTTGAAAACGTATGGTATGGCCATAGATATTGCTTATCACAAAATATCCATTAGTTAACAAGGAAAGAAAAATTTTGAACTTTTTGGTCTATCAAGAAAAATTTTTTGGTGTGAGAAACTTTGCTCCCGTACCTCGTAATTGCCGTTCCTTGAATGAGAGCACCCATGCGCTAATAATACAAACGGACTAAAAAAATATTAAAATCACTTTTAAATACATAGTCTTGTTCTAAACAAGTATAAATATATAGGTAATTTTTCATTCAGTTTTAGTATTCTTTAAAAATGTTTTATTTTTATGTCGGGAAAATGCAACAGCCAACAAAAATAAGTTAAAATGCTTGGGATAGCATAGGGGCCCCAAAATAACCTCTTGCCCCGGGTCCCCGTCCACCTATGATCAGGCTCTGGGGGTCTAATCGGAGACAGTCGGTTAACCGAAGGTTCGGTTGCGTGACGTCAGATTGACGTCAACCGAACCCTGTCAGGGAAATTTGGTAAACTGCGATGCACGGATGGAAGATTTTGCGGAATTATTCCTTCCGAATGTTTACATTCTAACGTGCTTTTTGTCCGCCAAGCTGTGTGTTGGTGGAAGGAGTGCGGTTCCTGTTTGTTGTTGCTGAGGAGCAAAGAATAAAGCCTAGGCTTCACGTTTTTTTCAAAGGAGAAGCATTTTTGGATCTATTTGACGTGATTTTTGATTAGAATATTATTAAGCGTAAGTTTTACAATTCTCCTGCCTTTTCTAATAATTCCTTGAATGAACCAACGTTTATATTGCACCTATTAAATGCAGAAAAGCTAAATGTTTCATTATATTACGTACAAATTTCTTGTTATAAATTTAAATAAATGAATTGATTAATGCTAATATGTGTGCATTTGTGTATTGAAAAGAGTTTTTTGTTATATTTTATTCAAACAATTTTGTTTGCTTATTTTCATTCAAATTTTAGCTATCAATGAAATTATTTATTAAGTTAACACCTTACACGGACTTTAAATTTATGTAACTTGTTTCTCAACTAGTTTCTTTTTGCTGTATACTGAATTTTCATTGTCTACAAAACCCGAAGAAAAGAAACTAATATAAACACTCCTACTTAAATAACATCACTGTTGGGGGACGAACCACACATAACTAGTCCTGCCTTCCGCATATCACGGCTGAACCGACCGACCGTTCCAGTTTACCAAATTAGACAATTTGCGGCAACTCACGGGAGGTACGGATGAGTTCCGTGTGACGTCACGCAACCGAACGTTCGGTTAGCCGACTATGCGAGATTAGACCCCCTGGTCTTGAAACCACCTCACGTACTTGCATGCGCATGACGTCCGTATTAAATATGTGTAAGTGGGTTAAAAATTAGGAAAAGGTTCAAGACCTTATGAAAAAATAGGCGGGGAGAAGCTGGAACCTTACCAACCCGTAGACTCCATACGTGGCGAAAGATTCCATACGCACTATGTTGAATTCTACAGACAAATATCCTAATATATTTGTCTCTAGGGAGTTAGTGGTTTTTTTTAATTAGTTAATTTATTTATTTATAGTTTTTTAGGGATAAGGGATTGACCAACTCCCCCGAGAGAGGAGAGCCGCGGCGCTTATTGTGACGTCACACCGAGTAGGTAAAGCAAAGCGTTTCCATTGGGTTTCTCCTCTCTCCCGCGCCACGGGAGAGAGGAGAAACCCAATGGAAACGCTTTGCTTTACCTACGGTGTGACGTCACAAGTAAGCGCCGCGGCTTTCCTCTCTAGGAGGCGTTAGATGGACACCCCTACCATCTACTTAAAACATATATGCTGTATTATAGGTGCTCAGACATTTTTTAAAGGGCTCCTGTAACTTTTGATCTATGCTAAAAATACTCAAGATTTGTTAAATCCACTAGTACGACAACAGCAGACACTTTTGACTCTTCCGTACCGTAAAATGATCGTCTTCGTTACCTTCCAAAATTGTCGTTCGATTCGTAGGATCGTGCCTTTTCCTTCTAAACATACATTACACGGAATGCTTTTTTTTTTTCCTTCTTTGTTTTCATTATAAATTCATTATACGTAAATCTTCCCGAATACAGTTATGTAAGATACAATTTTCTTTTTATTTTACAGGTTGACACTATGCTCAGCAGCCACATGGAAGACTTGGGAATCACTCCGGAGGACTTCGAAAAAGCGTGCTCTGAAACAGAAAAAAGTATCCATTCACAATTCCGACGGGTAAATTTGTTTTCAGTTCGTATAAATAGTTGTGCTTTAGAAAAATGTAGGGTGTGGACACCGTATGACTTCCATGTACATCGATTGGAGTACACTTATTTTTTATGCTCTTCGTCCGAAATATCAAATTCCAAACTGGGATTGCAATCAGGGGCGTAGCCAGGGGGGGGGGGTTATCGGGATATATCCCCCCCCCGAAATGTTTGGATTAGTGATGAAATTCCGTCTATTTATACACATATAAGTTCATATCCCCCCCGAAAAATTTTTCTAGGTGCATATCCCCCCCCGAAAAATTTTCCTGGCTACGCGCCTGATTGCAATACTTCATTAATTATTAAGATTTCATTAATTATTAGGTAATTCATTAAATATTAAGGTGATGGACTTAGGTAATTTCCAAGGTTTCTCCAAGGTAAGATTTCTCGCCAAATGTAAGAGATATCGCCCAGCTTGGTTCCGTTTTGGAAACTTAATCTCGATGACAAGTCAACTATTTCTCCAAAAGTGGCCAAGTTTTAGTTGTGCACAATCGGCTAAAGTTTGGACATGGCGCAAACAATGATTGTCCATTAGACTTTTAGCACGTCATTTCCCGTAAAAAAATTGTCAAGATTATTTTTAACAGCACTGACATCTGCTGAAAAATGGAAGAATACGAGAACAATTGGATAGATTGCCCAATGCTGAAAAAAGGGCAGCCGTTGCCATCGCTCGACTTAACTACCAGCAAGATGGCGGACGATCGAAACATTCATCGCGTGCCACAGCTCTAGAGACCCTTTTTTGACGCAGCTGACTGTGCCGCCATCTTGCTGGTAGTTAAGTCGAGCGATGGCAACGGCTGCCCTTTGTTCAGCATTTTGGAAAGGGTTGCGCCTCAAAGGCGCTGCGGATCGATCAACGTATGATAATTTTCCCGCGGCCCACTGAGGAAGGCAGGCCCGGACTGGCTCTTTTGGGAGCCGTCGGCTAAAGACTGAAAAGGGGACACTTGCGGCTAGCCCGTGAGCTGCTCCTCCGAAGAGTAAACAGAGGGAGAGCATTGCGCATTCAGTTCTGCGCATCTTTACTCCTCTTCCAAGCAGAGGAGGAATGTGCAAGATTCTCTGTCCGCGTCATTTCTCTTACATTTATTTTGTATTTACTTTCGCTTTCGGGTGCGGAGGGAGGCGTTTTTTTAAAACAGTTTTTAACCATTAATTAGTAATTAAAAAATGCACATTTTTATTTGTGCCAGACGTTAAACCAATAACATGTGCCGGCTTCTAAGTACAAAAAAAAGTTAGTTATAAAAAACAAGTACGCTGCTTGAAGAAAATATTTAGATTTTTTTTAGAGCAAACTCATTAGAGCAGCGGTTCTCAACCTTTTTAACGTCGCGCCCCCCCCCCCTCACATTTTTCAGCATACATTCAGTTTTTTAATTTTTAACAATGAACATTTAGTCGAATTTTCTACAAAATAATGTTATCAGTAAAGTTTAGATGAACATTTTAAGCGAAAATAGGTATGTTTTTGAGGGTGTGCGGAAAAAAGCGCACCGGAAAAAAACGCACACTATTGAAGGGGTTTATTTTTTCGGATGAATGTGTGTGTGTATGTGCGAGTGTGTGTGGGGGGGGCGCTTGAAATAAAAAACGTAAGAAAGGAGTGGGCATCCGAAAGTGCGCTCTTGTTTCTCACATTTTTTCATTTCACGCCCCCCCCTTCCCCCCCGCTCAACTCAAAAAATAAACCCATTCAAATCATGCGTTTATTTATTTATTTTATTTTTTCAGGTGCGCATATTTAATCAAAGTTGGTGAAGGGGAATAAGATTTGCAATACTAATAATGGTAAAAATATAATTACTAAAACTATTTTCAACAAAAACTAATTAAAAATTAATTTTAATTACAGTTATGCATAGCCAATATTTTACATTTTAAGAAATGAGTTTTAAATAATTTTTAGCCAGTTTTCCTTTAAAAAGGGTTTTTTTAGCATTTGTAAATGAAAATTTGTTTAAAAAACATTACACTTATACTAACATTTGATACAAAAAGTTTTTTTTTAATTGACTTATTAATACCATAATTTAATTCTGAAAAAAAAGCATGTCTAAAATAAAAGAAACTAATATTTAAATTAAATACTTTCAAGAATAAAAATATTTATATGTAAATATATATACCTATAAATCATTTATTCTAAGAATTATTATTTAAAAACCACAGAGTTAACAAGATAAATTACCATGAATCAGAATAAATTCTTGCATTTATAAAAAGAAAACCAGTAATAACAAGCCATAGCTGATTACAAATCAGACTGAATGTGATAACATATTACAGTGAACGTGCATGTTAAATCTGTGGAGTCTTAGATTCTTTTTTTTAGGGTTG